>JAMAGL010000006.1:1390503-1669591 GCA_023626215.1 Talaromyces sp. PL2406 | reverse complement strand
TTCTTCTAAATATACACACTAATATTAAAGTACTAATACTATAACTAATAATTCTTTATTATATATATTATAATTCAATTCTGCATTAATCAATTTCTTTAAATAATATATAATAATAATTCTTCTTCTATTCTTATTAATTTATATTAATACTACTCCTATAGCAAAGTCTAATACATCTATTTCTAGTATTAATAGTAGATCTAGATTATATTACTTTAATATTAGTACTATTATAAGCCTATACTTAGCTTTTTTAAAAGTATTTCTTTATTTTACTTTTCACTTATAGGATTAATCCTTTTTTAATAATCTAAATAGTGATTCTATAATCTTTATATAACCTTTAATATAATATTAATAATAGTTAATTATTCTAATAAAAGATTATAATTCTTTTATATTCTTTAGTTTAGGCTATTTCTTAATAACTTTAACTTTTTCTTCTTTTATTTATATCCTATTTTATATAATCTTATATCCTAAGAAGTCTATTTCTTATATATAGAATTTATATTTCCTTAGCTTAATTTATAACTTTACTTCTTTAAATTTCTTTAAAACTTTTTTTATTTATCTTATATGTTCTTCTATACTATTAGAGAATATTAAAATATCATTTAAATAGGCGATAGTAAAATCATATAAATATAATAATATTATATTATTAATATATTACTAAAATACTACTAGTATATTAATAAGCCTAAATAGTATTATTATATATTTAAAATATCTAAATTTAGTCTTAAATACTATTTTCTATTCTTTATCTTTCTTAATCTTAAGGCGATTATACGCGTCAGTAATATTAAGTTTAGTAAACTATTTCTTTCCTTAAATCTTATCCTAAATTTTTATAATTAAGGGTAAGAGATAACTATCCCTTATTATAATATTATTAAATTATTAAAAATTAATATATATTCTTAAGTCTATTATTCTTTTTTTTTTAAATAAATAATACTGAATATCCTATTAGTAATATTAATAGTTATATATATCCTTTCTTAAGATTCTCCTTAATATACTTTTTTAAAGCTTCCTCTTTATTTCTTAATACTAGATAAATCTTCTAGAGTACTAGTTCTTTTTTTTTCTTAAAAGAGATAATATAATTCTACTCACTATAGTCTAATAAAACCTAGTATATTCTATTAAATAAATCTCTAAATTCTTTATATTCTTTAAATAATATTATATCTGTACTACTTTTTAGCTAATATTTAATCTCTTCTATAACTTTAATAATAGTTATATTCTTAACTCTATTCTATATAAAAGCTCTTACTTTCTCTTTAATAATAATCTCTAGGTCATCCTTTATTATAGATACCTTAATAGTCTAGGTTATTCTATAGTTATATCTTATTAGTTATAACTATTCTCTATTCTAGTAGATCTCTAGATTATGCTTCCTAAGCTATAAGATTCTTAAAATAATATTATCTCTTCCTAACTTTATTATATTAAAGTTAATTATTTCAAAATATTTATTAATTATTATAAATAGCTATCCTATTTTATTAATAATCCTTTCCTTAGATAGTTTTTCTCTATTAATTCTAATTAAAGGTATAGATATTAATTTCTTTTATCCTAATATCTAAAATTTTTTCTAGGTTATAGAATCTATAAAGTTTCCTATTATTCTAAAATCTATAAAGACCTAAATTTCTTATCCTAGTATATTAGCTCTAATCTTAAAATATTATTCTCTTATTATAGCCTTTATTTCTTTTTTATTACTTTCTTTAAGTAGATTATTAATTTCCCTAAAGATTTTTTTAATATATTCTTAGTGTATTATTTTTTTATTTAGTAAATACTATATATTTATTAAATCTTTTAATACTTTATTAGCTTATTAGTTTTATTTAGCTTTTCTTTCTTTTCTAATACTTATATTTTTTCTTTATTTAATATTATTTATTTTCTTAATAGTCTCTTTACTATTTATAGTATAGCTATTTCTTATATAGAATTCCTATCTTTAAATATTATTAGCTGTCTAATTCTTTATCTAGATTTATTAGATATTTAAGTATTTTCTATACTTCTAGCTTCTATTTACTGCTTTATATTCTTAGACATTATAGTATCTACTTCTTATTATAAATCTTTTAAAGTTTTCTCTATCTTTTCTAGCTATTTATAGTTTTTTAACTTCTTTTTTTTTCTTTTAAAAAAATATCCACTTCCTTACTTTATATCTAGATATACACTATATTAATCTTCAGTATAGAAGGCCTATATAGTAGATTTATAATCTAGATATTTTAGATTATTATATAATTCTTGATACTCTAGTCTATACTTAAATCCTAGTATTAATTTAATATCTTTCTATTTATTATTTATAGGAATTTCCTCTAGTTATTACCTTTTTTAAGTATCTTAAAACTAGCTTTTAAAGTCTTTATAGATTATATCACTAATCTTTTTCTTAGTTTTTAGCTTACTAGTAATCCTCTTTCCTAGTTCCTAAAACTATTCTAGATATTTATTTTATATCTTTTATATTAAATTAAAGGTTTAATTCCTCTCTTAATTTTCTAATTTAGTATCCTACTTATTATAGATATCTTAATAATTATCTATCTTATATAGATCTTTAAACTATATAAAGGTTCCTTAAATAATTAATAAGTAAGTTAACTTAAATAGATAGAGTAATAATAGTTAAACTAATATCTAAAAATTTTAAATATAATTAAGATAGAAGAGATTTTTTATATAGTTTAATATTTATATAAGTTAGAATACCTTACTAACTCTTACTATTATATTTAAGTGACTTATATTAAAGAGCTATAAAGAATTAAATATATAATAATAAAGAATATTTTTATATATCTAGTTCTCTATATTCTATATACTATATATTATTTACTACTTATAGTAGATAATAGATAGTAGATTAATTATTATCTAATAAATATAGCTTATTATATATATTATCCTTTTTCTTTATTAGTAATATATTATTCTTATCTTTATATAACTTAGTGTGTGTCTTATACTAAGGTGTCTCAGTCTAACATCCTTTTACTGGTCTTGTCATCGTATGGTTCATACGCTCGTAAATCCAAAGTGACCTTTCCTTTCTGGTCATAGCATAAATTAGCGTCATGCAGGTTGATTCGTAACAGCCTATTACTACTTTCTCAATGAAGCTAGCTCACAATAGATTACAGAACCTGCAACAATTGCCACTACTGAAACCTGGTCGACATTACGCTAAATGTAGCGTATCATTCAAATAACAACTGCCTGACGCCAAATTAAGTAGTAGATTAAAAACACCCATAGGATGATCGAGTCTCGAGAATCAGACGGAAACTTTCTGGAAAAAATTGACAATATCATCGATCAATTGATCGCGATTTGTGATCTGTAGAGCTGCAATCGATATCATCAGTCAACGCGGTTCACCGAAGGGTAGCTGTGGTTGGTCTACTTACCATGTGATGCTCTCTCGTATACTTTCACTTGCGCTCGCGGAACAATTTCCCCAATCACTTTTGAGCTCGCTTCATACGGCATCCCTAAGTCATATTGGCCATGGAGACACAACACCGCGGGCTGATCGGCCTCCAGACTTGCAAGTTTCTCCAAGACGGGCCTGAAATCGTAAGTTGTGATCATCTTGACGCATCGTTCAAGGCCAATTGCATCAGCCTCGCCGACAATATATTCGTATCGCTGCTGTACCGATGGAGGTAGTTGAGTAGCCTCGTCATGCACGAGAGCAGCAGGGAGTGCAGTTCCTGTGTATTCTGCTCTTGAGTTTCTGAATCCGGCAACGATATCGTCCCATAGTTCCTGAGGTGCCATCAAGGGGTTTTGCTCCGATCGAATTGGATGTGGCATTGAATGACAAACCCACACAAATCCCTTAGGCCACGATTGATTCTTAGACATCTGATAACTGTAACAGACAGACAAGATGCAAGACTTACTTTGCAATGCTTTCGCACATAAGTGCTTCGTGACCAAGCCAGCAGAGTCTCAGCAGCGCCCATTACTCGAGCCAACCAGGACGAATGACTTTAGTTTTAGAAGAGATGAAGTTAGGTGAATGGTGTCGTCGGCAAAGACATTGTAATCGATATCCTTCAAGTTAGCCACACCTGGCCCATTCCACTCGCTCTTGCCAAAACCTCTGCAGTATGTAGCAATGCATCGGAATCTGTGCGTCTCACAGAGCTGTACGATAACCTCCTCGTACGCAAGTGAAGAATACGGCCAACCATGAATAAGAAGTAATGTCCGTTCGTCATTGTCTTGGTACTGTGGGTTCTCATAAAACGCGGTATTTCGAGAGCTCGGTGTATAGTCACGGTAAAAAAGTTTTGCACCTAAGAAAGGACTGGAGAAGACAGGCATGTTGTTCGGGATTGCGTTGGTAATCTGTTTTCAATGGCCATAGGCTAGGTCTGGTATTTGGAGCTCTAGTATGCTTGATTGTGAATATTGATATAGTTTTGATAAAGGAGATTCAAGTGGTGCTTCCATCCTTTTTATAGAATCTTACCTATATGAAAAAATGCAGCCAAAGTTCGTAATGAATCGATTCTCTTTGATTTCGTTATGTCGCATAACGTTATGTTCTTAGGGTTAGGGTTCCGATCCTCCGTTGGATATTTAAAATACGCAGTTTTGGGTGGGCCTTTCGTATCGGCGTCCAATGATGCAATTCAACACTAGCTTAATTCATCTACACAAACTTTATTGGTATGTGTATCGTATCGATTCCATACTCGTTGTGGCCCTTATAGCAGGAATACACATTTGCGGCTATACGGAGTAGACAGAAGAAAATGCTGGGATAGTCCAATACATGCGTCGAATCGAACTCCAGACCTTGTTCAATACCGAAAACTCAACGTAATAGGTATTAAAGTTACAATACCGCCGTATTTCTAATTACGTACGTATTACGGATTCCCGCTCTGCGCTTGAGTCTTGACCCGTATTGTCCTAGTGAACACTAAAAACTCTGGACTTGGTATGGTCCTGCGAGAGTTTCTTTCCCAGTTGCGAAATCATTGCCATTTCACGCCAAAGACCCTTTTCATATTTCCAATAATATTATATTTTGAAAATATAATGGCCGGAAAGAATAAAAGCAGAGATCTGGTAGTCCCGGAACTTGCCGAAGACGCAGCTCAGCGTAAGCGAGTACTGAATATTCTAGCTCAAAGGAGATACCGTGAGATGCTCGAGACCACCCATTTATCATACATCTCCCTAATCTGGTGTATCAGGACAAAGAAAGAAGGAGCGTCTGAGATTGTTAGAGTCTCGGTTAAAAGCCGACGGTGAAAACCGTACACTACGTGGTTCCGAGCCATCAACGTCTACCCAGCACAAGTCTGAGCAGTCCCAAGTGTTGATTTCCGATCTTAATGAGTCTGATATTGGTCCAGCTCAAGATGTCACCGTAACTGAATCTGCTCTATCTCAGGGACCTAGTGGCATCGGAGGCGAGGACGCGCAGCCTGTTATCTCTTCTGAACAATTCGATGCCTCCTTTTTGTCACCTTTCCAGTCATACTCTGAGTCAATCAACGATCCTTTCCCCTTGCCTACATTTGATTCATGGTCAGAAGTGGATATATTCACTCTCGGGAATTGGGTAGGTAGTCATTCCGACATGTGCGATGATACTACCTTCCTCAACGGCGTGGATATCTCCAGCGAACTTCAAAGGTCTGAAGCTGCAACGTTTACATTTCCTGATGATCGCCTCTTGGAGGTCCCATCCCTTGTCCTTCTCAAAGCAGCTCTACAAGTAGCGCAACGATTAAACATTGCGGACCTCATATGGGATTTAGGCGCAAATAGCCCTTTTTATCAGGGACACACATTTCCAGATTCTGCAACCTCGTCACCTCCATCGCATGCTCCCCCACTGCAAACTCCGTCCCTTACAATGAATACCGACTCGTCATCTGCTGTACTTCCAGCTCACCTTCGTCCAACCACCACTCAGATCCTGATTCCACATCACCCCATTTTGGACCTGCTTCCCTGGCCAAGCACCAGAGACAAATTAATTCGAGTATTCAACCTTCCACCCCACTTACGGCCGAAAAGTGCACAGAGTCCCATGGGCCTTGTTCAGCTGGTGCAAGATATGGAAGACGATAGCGGTGAGGGTGTCAGACCCGATAGCTGCGACCCTTTTGAGGCATGTGGATGGGAAATTGGTCAGCTCATGTTCCAAAGATGGTGGTGGGCATTCGAAACGGAAGTAGTAGTCCGAAGTAATCAAGCTAGGAAGAAGAGAGGCAAGAAGGCTCTGACTCTGCAAGGCTCTGAGCTTTAAATTGGGAAGCGATTTAATTATCCATGTAGTTTAGGACCAAAAAACGAAGCAACCTGTACATCAGGAAGAAGTGCAAGGAACTTAATCAGACGTATTCAACATCTTTCCCGCCTTAATCAGACCCCAGATAGGGATCGAGATACTCCATGCCCACACACCGGTGCGCAAGTAGCTTGCTGTTTCCGATCGAACTCCAAGGTAGACAGCAGTATACAGGAGCCGAGCACCGATATACTCCAAGGCAAGCGTATTCAATTCACTGGAGGGGAGTTTTGCCAAGTTTCCTGCGAGCTAAAGCCAAATTTAGTCACGGGTTTAAGAAACTTTGCATCCGAAAAGTGTAATTAAGAGATTGACATACCATTGCCGCAGCGAATACAGGCAAACCCTCCATCGCATTCAAATGCGCTCCACGTGCCCTAGCTAGTTTGTCCCATACATGACCTGGAATGCGACCCTTCAGATTTGCCAAGTTCTCTCTTGGTCTGCTGGAATCCATGAGTTATCATTCCCTTCGCGGGTTGGCATGGGGAGGGCTACTGCATACAGGATATTGCTCGCCTGGCCCTTTGCGTTGAACATCATCTTAACGAAATAGTAGCCGTGGGGGGCAAACCCTAGGGCATATGCACCGGCGATGGAATGGAGGGAGTAATTGGTTCCGGACATTGTTTCAGTGGGTTTGTTTCTTGATCTGGCGGATATGTTAGACGAGATTGCTCTGAGGGCGTGTATGACATTTTTGACAATTTACTGTTTGATAAAGGACGTGCTTATCGGTAATTCAGTGTATCAGCAATGTTATCAGAACATTGCTTGCATCCATGACTCCCTTCTGGCTTCTCGGGATTTTTATAATTTCGCCCGTGGAAAGACATAACGTTATGACACGAGGCTGCATAACTACCCCTAACGAGAGACATCTCCACATATCACCTATGGCGGGTATAACGATTTTCGGCTACGGGAATGGTATGAAGAATTTATGAGTACGTAAAATTCAATCAACTACAATGGTCGTTCATGGACTCAATAGAGAAAGGCTTATTGTAATTGTAATCGGGCGATCTTGAGTCTAGAGATTGTCCAGCTAATTTTCCAAAAATGCCGAAGTTACCACTTTGAGGACGCTTAGATTCAGGCTGAATGTCTTAAATATTTTCGTGATAGCGCTGAAGAGAGAGAAATTAGTTTCGCATTAAGATTGAACCAGACCCTGTTTCTCCAGGTTGATCCCTAGGGGAGATTGAAGCTGCATTGCGACAATGAGCAATGCGCGACGGTTGAGATGGACCGGGTACGCCGATGCTTGGGAGAAGCTGGGTGAGACGTTTGACGTTCCCGAGCGCAAGGGTATTTTGCCCTCGGGTGGAGAAGCTGAGAAAGGACTTTTAATTTTACATGAATGACCGGTACAAAATACATGCCTCAAATGTTTCATTGACAGGATGCCGGAAGCTGATAAATCCAGTTAGAGCATTTGTTTGCTCACGTTTATTTGATATTTTCCCATGACTAACATGGGTATGACATGTATCCGAAGTGGTGTCTAAAGAAATCGTCGAATGATTAGATTGAATCGAGTATCCGTCTCCCTTACAAGCTCCGGCGTTTGACCATCCCGATGCTCTTCCCTCGCCACCTGGCTACATCCATGATACCCCAGTTGGTTAGAATACAACGCACCACCATGAGCATCCAACAGACTTTCCACTTCCAGAACCTCTTCCTCACTAAGGTCCTTACGCATATAGCGGATATGTCTATGTGTCCACGTCGGCCCGAAGAAAACGGTTGGAGCAAGCGTGCAAATTTCACTAGGCTGGCCCAAAGACATCTCTTTTGATAGTAGTACCGAGTGAGAATTCCATTCCGAGGAGACGGAATCATTGTGTACCTGTCAATTCATAGGCTTACGAATACTGCATCTGGGCGTGCGAGGATGATGGCGTTGTAGAGGCCGTGACGGTCATCCCCTCATAACCCAACACCAGGTCTCGTTGGTTACGTAGTAGGATATCGAACGATTGAAGAGAGGTAACGTCAGCGTCTAGGTAGATGCCGCCTTCGCGGTGAAGGATGGCGAGGCGGAGAGCATCGGCCATGTGGCTGACCTGCCAGTGCTCTTCGGTTTGTTTGGGGTATTCAATGGTCATGTTATGGTGGACTAGGGTGGTGCTATCTTGCAGTCTCCGAAACTAGACATTGTCTCTATTGAGCTCTTCGTAATGAAGCTTCAGCGTGTCGGGTTTGAGAGAGATTAGCACGAACCGGCTTGCCAGGTAATTCATAAATGTCATTTCTGGATAATTCCCGAATCCCCAGAGGAAATGCACAACTTTAGGAATGGGACTTTTCGACGACGCGTCGATATTTTTGAAACATTTTGCTTCTTCACTGGTTCCATGGAAGGCGTAGGACTGGGTCAGGCTTTCTGAGTTAATTAAGTGAGGTTCTACCGGAATGTCGGGCGGAAAATGAAGAGGAAAATCAGCACCAACATGACTGCAGTGCCCAAGATGACCGACTTGAGTAGCATGGTGTCGATGGTGCAAATTCATCACAACGCCTTCTTTGCCTTCGCGGAGAAAATGCGGAAAATCATCACCCAGGACGGGGGCGGCCCGTAGGCAACTGATAGAAAAACATTAGGTGAACTTTCCTTTGTCCTTCTACTCTCAATGGAATGGAGGCACTGGCCCGGCGATCTCCTAGGGCTAAAGCAATTACACACTAAAACCAACATCGGAATAGGACCAATAGTCGCTATGAGAAAGACGTCGCGTTGACAATCTACCGAGACGGCCCTTATTTAATATCAGTCGCTAAAGACCTTGCTTAGAATCTTAATAGGTGGGAGTAAAAACCAGTTTTGTACCTCCTGTTCAGCCTTCCCTCTGTAACCGCGCTATCGGGAGTATGTCGGGTACGAGATGGAGCCCGAATGGACAATAACAGCAGCACACGCACTGCTTTTGGTCAGTCATCAAATTGCTGCTGGGACGAGGGCGATTCTTTCTCATTATCGCGTGTCATTTTGTCTCGATGTCGTGATCGTACGGGAGTCTGATTTGTGGCTAACAATAGCTCAAGCACGTCACCAAGCCAGTTTACCTTTATCTAGCAGTATATTTCACGACATACATACCACATAAGTTTGGCCTTATGTTGCCATTGAAATAGGTCCAGATAGCATTCTAGATTTCCTCGTGGGGGAGAACATCTTAAAGGGGCAAGGCGGTCTTAGGCCCCATAAAAAAAGCGCGCTAAGAGATAGCATCGCAGCCAGCTGAGATAAGCTGGCCACAACGCACGCCAGTCACACCGTCCAAGTCGGGTATTAAGAATTACTATAGAGTGCTTTCGGATCACTTATCTTATCTGTTCCATTCGACAAAAACCAGGGCTCTGCGGACATGGCGCGTTCCTACCTGTTTGGGGCTCTTCTGCTGCTGGGAGATGCCGTCGCATTCCAGCAGCTTCCCCTCTTTGACCCATCGCCCGTATCTCACAATCATATGGCCGCAAAGGAGCTGGTCAGTTCCGCATCACTACAGGATCGCATTCATGCAGACAATCTATTCGACCGAGCCAAGGAGCTGTACAACATTGCTCAGCTCGGAAAGGATGAATATAACCACCCCACGAGAGTGATCGGGAGTAAAGGTATCTGTTGATATTCTAGCCTTTTCTTCTCGAATGACTGGCTGATATGACCACAGGACACCTTGCCACCATAAATTATATCTATTCAGCCATTGCTGAATTGGGGGACTACTACGTCCTGTCGAACCAGTCGTTCCCCGCAGTAGTGGGCAATGTGTATGAATCGTGCCTGGTCCTGGGAAATGAAGTTCCGGCTTCGGCTATTGCTATGAGTCTAACTCCTCCTACCAAGGATAAAGAGCCAGTGCGAGGGCCATTGACTCTTGTGTCCAATGTCGGGTGCAGTGAATCCGACTACCCGGATTTAACTGGTAAGATTGCGCTCATCAGCCGTGGCGAGTGTCCTTTTGGCACCAAGTCCGCTCTTGCTGGACGAGCCGGCGCCGTCGCGGCAGTTATTTACAATAATGAAAAAGGCGCGCTGGGTGGAACTCTTGGCACCCCATCTCCTGACAATATTGCTACTTTTTCAATTTCAGGCAATGATGCTTCGCCGTACATCAAAAAGTTGAAGAATGGACAACCAGTCGATGCCAGCGCTTACATTGATGCTATCGTGGCGACCATCGAGACCACCAACATTATTGCGCAGACCACTGAGGGCGATCCCAACAACTGCGTGATGCTGGGTGGTCACAGTGATAGCGTTGCGGAGGGCCCTGGAATCAACGATGATGGATCTGGTTCTCTTACGCTCCTCGAGGTTGCTACTCAACTTACGCATTACCACGTCAACAACTGTGTGCGTTTCGCATGGTGGGCAGGCGAGGAGGAAGGACTACTCGGGTCGGACTACTATGTCTCTGTTCTTTCCCCCGAAGAAAACCTGAAGATCCGTCTTTTCATGGACTACGACATGCTTGCATCACCGAACTTCGCCTACCAGGTCTATAACGCTACCAATTCGTTGAACCCTGTTGGATCTGAGGAGCTACGTGACCTCTATACTGACTTCTACACTTCTCATGGCCTGAACTTCACTTATATTCCGTTCGACGGTAGAAGTGACTATGATGCTTTTATCAGAAACGGTATTCCTGGTGGCGGTATTGCTACCGGGGCCGAGGGAGTCAAGACCAAGGCCGAGCAGCAGATGTTTGGTGGTATTGCTGGTGACTGGTACGATCCCTGCTATCACCAGCTTTGCGATAACTTGGCAAATCTCAACCTTACTGCTTGGGAGTTGAATACGAAGGTATGGCATTGCTGCGCTTTCTCCTTTAGGGAGGAAAAAAAAGAAGAAGAAAAACATCCCAATATCGTTACTGACTAGCTTATTCTCTGTAGCTTGTCGCTCATTCTGTTGCCACGTACGCTCAGTCGTTCGATGCGTTCCCAGAAAGAACAAGCTTTCAGGTTGCTGATGTGCTTCCGGGCAAGTACCATGGGCCAATGTTTCAGCTCTAGTTACGAACCAAGTACATAGAGCATTACCGTCAGTTCTATATAATGTTGAGAGCTCTGGTATCAACGCAGGGCTACATCGACGCCTTATTGGCAGCACACATGAAGTTCAGAGCATATAATTGTACGAAACTATCTCACCCTATTATTACTTATTATTATCTAGATACTTTTATTGTTCCCTAGCTTCTCCTACTTTGATTAGTTTGTTTATGTAGACCACGGAGCCGAAGACCTTGGCAGTCAGCATGTTATAATCAGGGATATAGTTGTTACTAAAAGACAAGATAACTCACGCCCCCAATCGATTATAGAATTTAAACAACGAGACGAATCAAGGAGTCTCCTAGGCTTCGGGGGTGCTTCTCCCGCACGCAAGGGTTGCTATCTAGCAATTGGGTGGCTCATGAACCAATCGGAATCAGACAAGGTTATCCACAAATCCTCGACAGAATTAAGAATAGAATCTGGATGTTGAATTTTGTCATGTCGCCAATACGTCTAAACATATCGATAGGTGGGAACGATCGAGCTACGAATTTAGTAGTCATACTTGTTATAATTATACAAAGCTGGAATCACAATCGGAACTGAGAATGGCAGTTCTGCCAGCAGACGTGATGGAGTCTCACCTGTCGATGATTGACCTCCTGATAGCTATGTTTCCCTCACCATCCGAGCTTGAAATCTCAGAATCCACAAAAGAGGCCCTCATTAAACTTCACGATTGGTGCCAAGATCCAACTGAAGTTCCAACTGGGATCCCCTCAAGCCTTTCACTTGCAGTCCATTTAGCGGTCACTACGGACATGTCTATCCAAGTCAACATTTCAATTTCCATCTCCCAAAGTGAGAACCTCCGAAGTAAGGGGTCACTTCCATTAAGGTACTCGCTGCGACAACCAGAATGGATGTCCAAAGCCGAAATTGCCAGTATCGCCGCTGCAATGCCTTCGGACGACGTGTTTGCAGCATTTGAATATATCAGAGAAGAAGCCATGCATCTGCTTGAAAAACGTGAATCATTGACTGAGACGGCAGCTACCCGTAGTACTGGGCCGCTCGTACGAGTCTGGTTCTATTTTCCTTCTCTCTCGACTCGTGGAAAACGAAACGATCTGGTCAACTATGCCTCAGACTATTCTCTTACAGGCTTTGTGTTGGCAGGGAAACCGGGAGTTCTGTGTCTGGAGGGACAATATACAGATATCGATGCATATATGAGATTTATCAAGACAAACTCGTGGGGCGATATCCCCAGCCATCAGAAGAAGGTCACTGAGCGCTTCCGCGAAACGGCGGATATTCGACGAGTATTTGCCGGGATGAAGGAGATCACGGATTCACTGGGTGAACGCAGCGGCCAGAGAGCTGATCGGGGGGATATGCAGGCGTTGGAGGCGTGGTTAGCTGCTCGAGGTTTGCATGAAGCATTTGAGAAGGTGATACTTTGAGTACTTGGCTGCTATGTCCATTACGGACCTTTGTATACAACGTTGCATTTTTAGCTAGGCTGGATTTACATACTAGCGTGCGGCCTTTGATTGATACTACGTACAAACCGATCGATTACTGGGTTATAGGTCAATCAATCAAGTCTTCACTTTATACCTATCTAGTCTACCGAATACTTATCGAAATGTGTATTTAGTAGGGAGTTTTGGTATTTATCTTTGTCTATATTCACTATTGTATCCCAGAATCTATGCTATTATTACTGATTACTATATATCCCTGTCACAAGACACCATTATTAATCAATGTACTGAGGAAGCGTTTTCATGATGCCGTCCCGATTGATAGCCTCCATAGCCGTAGCAACCTCTTTGATGAATCGTTCATCATTACGCAAGTCATCGCCGAATAAACTTTTGATACTGAGCAGTTTTGACGGGTCGTTGCCTCCTTGTAGAGCCATTTCCTGTAGCTCTACACGCATCGGATCATCAACGTCGAAAGTTTCACCACTATCGTCAACGCCTTTGATATAACAGAACCAAGCGGCCGTGACAAAGCAAAGGCGGCGGAATGGACCCGTAACCCAAATTGCCTCGGCAATGGATGGCATGATAAATTGTGGAATCTTGCCAGAGCCATTGAGACAGATACGAGGCAACTGGTCCATGATTGTTGGGTTGGAAAAACGACCCATAAGAGTAACGCAATACTCATCAACATTTACCCCGGGGATATCAGGCAAGAGTGGTTTCACTTCCTGCTGCATCATCTGCCATACCAGATTATAGAACAGTGGATTCTGTATGGCTTCGTGGACATACTTGAAACCTGCCAACTGACCCGGATAGCCTATAGCCGAGTGACTGGCATTGAGCAAGCGTAGTTTATGCTTCTCAAACAACTCAACTTCGTGGACATTCTTAACGACCTGGACACCAACTTTCTCGAAAGGCGGTCGTCCATCAGAAAAATGGTCCTCAACAACCCATTGCATGAAAGGCTCTGTAACAACCGGCCATGCATCCTCAATGCCAAATTCGTCTGCAAGTTTCTTGATATCAATGGCAGATGTTTGGGGGGTAATGCGATCAACCATGGAGTTTGGAAAAGCACCATACTCGGAAATCCACTTTGCGACCTCGGGGTTCCGTAGACGTGCAAATGATTCAAGCATGTGCCGAGTGATAGATCCATTCTTTTGCATATTATCGCATGACAAGACAGTGAAGGGCTTGAGTCCTTGTTTGTAGCGTTGCTCGAGGGCGGCGTAGAGAAAACCAAAAGTAGTTCGTGGTGTTTTCTTGTTGGCTGGGTCGAGGTCGGACTGAATATCCGGGTGGTCAACTTGCAGTTCATGCGTGTTCTCATTGTAGTAATAGCCGGATTCAGTAATAGTGAGTGACACAATATGCGTGTCGGGATTTGCCATCTTAGCAACGAGAGCTTCGCGGTCATCTGGTGCGAAGAGGTAAGAGTTGATGCTGCCAATTACATGTGCAGAATTTCCCTTGGCCGAGCGTTCAATAACGGTGTACAGATGGTCCTGCGATCTCAGTGCATCGCGCATTTTGGCATCGAATGGCTGCAGCCCGACGCCACAGATCGCGTAGTCAGATATACCATACTTTTGCATCAACTTGTTAACGTAGACGGCCAGGTGAGCTCGGTGGAAGCCGCCCACACCAATATGGACGATTCCCTCCTTGACGGCGCCATCGCGGCGATATGTTGGGACCTGCGCCTTGCCTGTAGTCGAAATTTTCTCTAAGTGGGCGCTACTGAGCTTGATAGATGCCATAGCGATCAGGGAATTGGGAAGGGAATGTAAAAAGAAATGGAAGAGATGAAAAGAGGAACGAAAAAGTAGATTGACGGCCAGAGTCAAGACCTTAAATGAGATAATAAATAGTCGGTGAGGGTCGCAGGAGCCGACTCGCCACAAAAGCGTTGAGATTTGGCATGCTTTTTTTCAGAGTTTGATAGCCGGTGGACCGTCTTTTCTTGGCATTCCACTACTCCGTCCGGCTGTTCTGCGGCAAACTCCTATCTACTATGGAGTACGTGCACTAAGTCACTAGCCATACAACCTTAGAGCCAAGGGAATGTCAAGGTGATCCCAACGTCATGGTCCCATATTATTTCAATGGCGCTCCAGGTCCTCGAATCAATATGAATTCTATGATTCTATGTTGGAATCGAGGATCGATAATGAGAACAAGACGACTGCGGATTGCTGAAATGATTCGATTGCCAGGATCAGCTCAGATGACCTTCCAATTTTTCATAGGCTTCCGTCAACTGTGGCCATAATATTCACAAAAAGCAAGCACGAAGCACAGAGATTGATATTACAGATATAATTACGAAACTAAGGAACTCAGACCATAGATGAGATGTCATTAAGAAATCAATGAATTGATACAGCTGTGCAAACCAATATTTGGCTAGGGCTGGGTCTAGACTGGTCTAGGTCCGGTGAGATCTGGTGAGAAAGTAGACTAACAACCATCTGGAATGCACGGAACATTTGTCGATTGCTGTTGACAATTCTTCGGCATGGACAGAATAGAAATTATATCTCATATGGTATTGACGCGATACGCGACTGTCCATCCCCTCTTTTGTCTGCAGTGAACAAATTGAATGATCAATTCCGCCCTCGGCTGAGTGACCTGTGTATGTTGCCGTGTCAGAAAAACAAATTCTCGCCAGAGGTCATCTGACTTGAAAAAGAACCGAAAAGGAAATAGTCACGACAACGGTATGCACTAGGTATATTATGATTAATTTATTAATGAATCTAAGATTTTCTTCTCCACGCTTTCGCTGCACGCTTTAACGATAACAGGAAAGTCAATAGAACAATCGAATAAATATTTAATTACATAGTATGTAACTACCGGCTATCCTCTGTGTACTAGTAGTGCTACTCTGTCCTACAGAAACTGCTCAGTGCTCACTAAAATTTACATTTACGCGAACGAGTCGATCCTTTCACAATCTTTCCTTCTCACCCGAACTGGCTTTCCAAGTGAACAGTGATCATATCTATTCGTTACCACCGTAGCCGCTTTATAAAGCTCCAACGGATATCGGATCGCCCCGAATGAGGTCGAAGATTCCCATCGAAATCAAGAAATAAGCTTGATTGATGTAGAGGAGTACGAAAACGTGAAGTAAAGCAATCGCATAACGATTACACCACCCCCCGCCCCCCGACGAGGAGACCTACGAATGACCGCGGGAACATTCTAGTTTTGTCAACTGGTGTACACACGCTGCGCTTGAATATACCTAGGTATATTTGATTGCAATCCGTAGCGAGCTCCTCATTACTTCAGTCCCTTTCAGCATTTGTATACTCTCATTGTGCCGTGGCAATGTAGTTTCTCGTCTCTCTATATAATAGAGGTTTATAAGTTGGATTGTCGCTTTCTTTAGCGTCTCCGCTTATTTCGTCGGTTTGAGCTGACTATTCAAGCTATTGACATAATGTCGGCCCTAACATTTCTTACTATCGAAGTCTTCAAGCCAACCATTGCATATAAGAAGCCTGGCGAGGTTGTCTTACGACAGAACGCCTTCCGCCCAATCCGTGTCGAAAGGAATCAATCGCAGGGCGATACTTTATCGAGAGATACAATTTTCACTTATTCCGACTTTTGCGAAATCTCTTGATCTTCTAGCACTCGTTCAAACCCAGGAAATGAATCTTTGAGATGATTCGCAACATACGCTTTCCCTCAAATCACACTACGTAGACCAGGAAAGTTCCTCAAACTCGGAATTAAGGAAAGATTACCAGAGTGAATTCCGAGACTACGACCTGATTCAGGATTATCATCCGGAGGCTGAAGAAAATTGTAGCGGCTCTTCACTATCGTGATATAGGAAAATTAGTGATGTTCTGTAATTGCATACAGACCTGCCTGCACAGCTCATATCTAACGAAATGGAACCGCAAGGTTAGACTGATTCGAGAGGTGGTTTAGGAAAGAGCATATTCCGCCTACTAAAACTGGCCCTTGGTGATCGTCGATCAATACGATGCCGGTTTGTTTCCCAAGAAAGATTCACCGGACAAGCAAACCCACTCAAGTACCTACCTTTGCATGAAGTTGAGAATGTAGATCCTGGAACGGCACTAAAAAGTAAACTCGACCGCCTGAACCAACTGACAGGCCTCATCAAATAAGACGGTACTCTCGAGAAGCTGGAAACTCTTGCCTTCAGTATAAATGTTTGATGGACTCTAGAAACATGCTCTCGGTTGCGGCTAGAAAAAGAGTTTTGATCAATCACGACTAGGCAGACAATTGGTTTTCTCTATTATACTCACTATCCAATGCCATCTTAACTGTTGTTTGAATAATATATAGGACATCTAGGGTCTAGGTATAGTTTGATAAGAACGGTTTGAAGTGATGTCAGCAAGTGGAATTTGGTCTATAAGAGTGCCCGAACATGAAACGAAAGCGGTATATACACCATCGTGACCACTATCATATCTATTCCTCTTCTTTACGCCTAAGTCAACAAGAAAAGAAAGAAGCGACCCCTCAGTACCCAATTTCGTAGGCTTAGGCCGTTGGGAAAGATGAAAAGGCTACTACCTATGGCCAACCAGCTCCACCGTCACTAAAGATCAGCTGGCGAGTAACAAATCCCGACAGGGGGCTCACAAGCCATTCCATGGCTTCAGAAACCTCTCCCGTGCTACCTTGTCGTTTGATGTGTGTATTGTTAAGGATCTTGGTAGCAACGGGTTCCGAGTCTGCCGGGTCTGCGACCTGGGGTTCGGTGATGACAGGGCGCGGCGCACTAGTGTTAATGGCTATCTTTTTCGGTCCCAGCTCTTTCGCCATAGGCGCTGTTATCTGCGTGAAGGTTGCTGATATTACAACTTAGAAGGCTTCTAGGTAAGTTAGAGGGAATCTAAAGACCACTTGGGTTATTTTACGGAGACTAATCGCTACTGCAGAAGCAATTGGGATGCCGCTAGCTCATTATCAAGTGCAGGGCAGGTTAAGAGCTGGTGTTAGGAACAATGCAGACAGCTCGGAATTAGAGTTATGAAATCATAAAGGCTGCGATGTGGGAATCGGTCTGCACCACTGATTCGCACTTCCTGCATAATATTGAACCTTGCCACCGGCACTTCCAGATCCAATTCTCCATTCAACCCGTCGATCTTGAGGGATAGTAATATGTCTGCTCAGGGGGCAACTATCAATTGCCGGCTATGTCTGAACTTGTTTTTGAGGTCGATGGGCTGTAATTAGTTGCAGAGATGGCAGCGCGGAGAGATTACTCCATTGTGTACCTCATACGTATGGAATAGTACTGCTACGTATGGCTGCTGGCAATGCTGACCAATTAGCGCCTCGTACCTACGCTGGTATCTAGTTACAATGCTTGGGATGTACTCGGTGAGAGGTCCGAACCGCAATAATGCCGGCAAGCTCGAACAAGGCTATGACATAGCACCAACCCTAAGTCGAGTTAAGTAGCTGGATGAAAGAGATGTCGATGAGGGTATGGTTACCGCCGTATAAGTGAATAACTGAGATCTGAGATGAACAGATCGTAGGCAACTAATCGACATTGATTTGTCTGAACATAAAAAGCGAAGACCCTCTAATCTAGGAATATGACAAAGCCACCACTCCATGCATCAAATATATACTATGTATACTCAAGTACATGATAGCGAGTCCCTAACCCTAATGTCATGTTGGTCATATTTTGGAGCTAGGCCGTATGGCACGTTGTGTGAGTCTATTTGTCATTATTTGGCTACGTTCACAGCGGCACGGCGCTCCACGGATATATTCTCCAAGGCAATATCGAATTCCGAGGATTGTTGATTTTCTTACATTTATTGATGTTACCGTCAAAAAGGTTTTGTGGTCGTTGTTGTATGGGGTTTACATATAAAAGGGGAACAGAATGTCAAGTTAGCAATGTTGTTAGATCGATCGAGATGAACGTTCAATTTCCCCAAATATTCTTGCTTTTCCAATCTCGTACTAGTGTCCAAATCCTCCAATATGTCCGGGGGGGAGCATAAATCGGCGGGGGTTTTCCAGGCACGCCACTGACGTCGATGGTGGACCTTTACGCAGGCCGGTATATGTGGGGCACTAGGGTTAGGGCTTCCAAGGCCACGGGTAACCCCAAGCGCATATTAAGACCAGGTGTACAACAAAGACATGCCATCGCTGGGGCTCGTAGTCAGCACGCGTCAATTGCTACAGCTCTAATACAGCACTACTTGCATAGCGATGTGCCGCCGAACACATAAGCCAGACAGTTCCAATAACCCGCCGATGATTCGTCCGCGGGCAATAGAGGCCCAGTGGTAGATGCCACCACTCGATGGAATCGAGTGAAATTGCCGATGCCAATTCTGCGAGAGAACCCGTAATAAGAAGATGGAACAGCCCTGATGCCATACTAATACACTTTGTGCACGCCCGGACCTTTCTGGCTCTGTTTAGAGTGTGAATTTTCAAACGAACGGCGCTATACGTTTCAACCCGACCGTTATTATAGATCGATAATGTCTTGCTAGAGGTGCGATTAGGTGCGATTGCGTGCGCTTCCCAAATATTCGTGTGACCCAAACTTACTACAGTGGATTCAGTAATTGCTCAACAAGTTGATCAGACTGAAGTTCTTCTACAACTCTTGCATGCGGACGCCGTAACTGTAATCCCTGCTTTATCAAAGGATGCCTCATTCTCGAAATGAATGGGAACCGGTCCGCCTGGGACCTTGTGTCCTTTGCCCACGCACGGGAAACAGATTTTAGGATGTCGGCGACTGCGGCATATGAAAATTTATTGGCATTTGGAACGCCTTGTTCAGGAAATCTAAATGGTAACCATCTATTCTACAGTACGAAATTTAAACATTAAGGGCACTTTGAAGCGGAAAGAGATTTTCCACAGGCGAATGTCCAATGCCTAGAGGAGCAGCTGTATTTTCGACCGTTCAAAGATGGGAGACAGTTGATATCCATCCACGCTCTATCATGGAGTTTGTCATTACTGTCGGTGCCTCATTTGCGAATTCTTTTTGGATCATATTGACTCGTGCGAAGTAATGATAGAAAAAAAGCCAAGGTGCATTAAGAGATGCTTTAGTACAAGCTGATTTTCCCATACCGAATTGCGGACATTTCCGCCATTCTATACGTAGCAGGATAACAGTTTCATTATCAACACCCTTTGAAAGTCTACATACGGGAGAATTTGTGCTTGGATTGTTTTGTCTATACCATGGGAGACAAAGCGCGGTCTTTAAATCAGGTGTAGAAAATGATAATCGTACTAAACTAAGGATAGTCAACAGGTAGTTTGAGTCCTCATTTGATGCTGGTTGATCGTTTTACATCACCTTATGGTGTACGTGCCACCTTCGACTACGATTACATCTGGGTTGTTATTCGGATTGTTTTCTGACACCGCTTAACGATCAAAGAACCATTTGAATTTTCGTCGATGACCCCGTTCTCAAGGCTGAATTGCCTCAATAGGAAGTCGAGCCAGTCAACGACATTAATAGTGTGCGATCACCTAGCCCATATGTCGTTTAATCGTCAGTAAATGCGAGTTTAGATCTGTTATTATTTGAGACAACACTATTAAAGAATAACAGGTCTTCATCATGGCCCTAAGTCTCACTTGTCGAATTCATCCAGCAGATTGTAGTTGCCTGTAGGGAATGGCTGTCTATATAAAACCAATCTTCTAAGGCATTGACATGGGGAGATATTTCTTCCTTTACCAGAAAGATTCCATGCTGACTGTTTGAGCCAAATGTACGGATTGCGGATGTGTTTCATTAAGGGTAATGGAGGGTTGTTAGGTGAGTTGTATTCTTTATTTGTGTTGTATTAGCTTGTAAATGCCGTCAATCTAGTAGGGGGGTGTATATGCTTCGAACAACAGATGCCAAAGATCCTAGAAAGGAAGAAACTAAGTCCAAGAAGAAAGGAATGAACTCAGGACCAAAGTAAATGTGTATTAAACAAAATATTGACTAAGACCCCATAAATGAGACCGTCAGAACTGATAGAGCCGAGTAGATATAAAATCGAGTAAAGAGAAAGAAGGAAGCCGAATACGTACAACTCCTGCATTGCAGGTGCCACAGACACCGAGCCATTTATGCCATTTGCTCCACCAAGAATTGCAAGCGTTCCTCCTTTACTTTGCCAGCAATTGTGGTGGGGGTGTTATCGAAACAATGATAACCCGCATATGTATACAGTGGCGCATCAACCCCAGCAGATGAAAGCCTCTTCTTAAACTCATCGGCTTCAACGCTCAGGACATCCGCTACCGCCCTTTCCACCAAGGTAGGAGGAAAGCCTTTCAAGTGTTCTATCGTCGCGAGTGCTGGGACGATCAATTCAGAGACTTCGCCGTTTTTAGGCAGATATTGCTCCCAAAAGAATTTGGCCATGTGACGAGTCAAGTACGGTGCTTCACTAAAGTCCTCGTATGATTGCGTAGCGCACCTGTTATCTAGAAAAGGAAATGACATGACATTGCACTTGATTTTGATATCAGGTCGTTCGCGAATCATGAGGTTTAATCCAACTAGCAAGGCCGCGCCGGCAGACCGTCCAATGACGGCTAGTTTGTCAAAGTTGATGCTTCCGGAACCCTTGTATTTGTCGAAGATGTTCACCAGTGCGGCATAGCACTGTTTGACTTGTGCAGGAGCTTTAGATTCTGGTGCAAGGCTGTATTCTACAGAGACACAGACCGCATTCAGGTCAGCGATACACCGGAATATCGAATCCACACCGGAGTACCGATTATTGATAACGAACCCACCCCGTGTATGAAGTACAAGCACGGACGACCACCAGGGGGTGCAGGCTTGCCCTCGGGAGTGAATATAGACAGCCCGAAGAACTTTCCGTCCTCATCAGTCAATTCGACAGTCTCGTGTTTCAGTGTCCCGTATCCAGGAGTCGCATTGTATTTGTTCTGGAGTTGTAGGGCAGAATGATCAATATTTGTTCTGTTTTCATTGATATCGTCCTTGTTCTTTAACAGGAAGGGTTCCTTCATTTTGTCGATGTATGGGTGCAGCTCCTTGTCGCAAGCAGCGCGGCCTCTTCTTGGATCTTCTGTTTCTGGCATGCTGTGCTATGGATTTCTGGTTGGACTTTGATGAATGCAGGAGTGTGGTGTGTGCAAATCTCAATGGTAACAACGCGCTCCCGGCCATTTACTTATAGACACTTATCCTCTCATCTTTTGTACCATCTAGTAAATGAGTGACTCATAGCGAGTCGTATTTCTTCAATGATATTAATATGGAACAAAGAATGCCTTGGGTCACTATTTTTCCATCCAAATACTTCCACTCTTCTTTAATATAGAGTCATATTGAAACCCCCAACCCCCGTCCTAATAGCAATGTTGCTTTCAGCTGTATCAAAACTTTACGGCATGTATGGTATATGGTATGCTGCAGGGGTTTTATGCATTCTACTCTTTCAGTCTACGCTCGTTATGTCATCCTGGTTTGCCGACTATACTAGCATCGTGATCTCACCAATCGTGCAGTTATGGTGACTCGCCACACTAGCTGACAAACGTCCGACGAAATTGGTTCCGGGTCTAGTGTAGTTATATTGGCTCATAGCAATAAAGAAATTATTTGCGTGGTTCTAGCATAATATTTGTCGAAGGTGAAATGAAACCTCAGGGTCCCGGTTTTAATGTCATGATATCGGACTACAAAGCATATAAACGGCGATACATCCTGACTATACGTATGTTCTTTGCTGATAGAGGCCACGGATCGAATGATGACTCTGGAAAAGTGGATAATAAAATTAGATAGACAAGCCACGAATTGATACCTTACTAGAGACACGGAGAATAACATGGTGGGAGCGGACTTCCGAAAACAGCAACTCTTCCAAGGGGTCTATTCATCTCATCGGATAAGGAGAGTTTTGCCACAGAAATCAATTTATTATTTTGAACTCCAGGTGGTTCTCGCTCCAGATGTTACGACAAAGTCACGACCGGAACCGACATGAAGAGGCTGGTGAGGCTATTGAAACTGACAACCACACTGGACCATGGAATTCTCTTTCAGTAGGTCGTACTACTACTGCAATTCTGTATAATAAATAGCTACTAGTGGACAAATAGTGGTAATTATTATTGATTCAACGTCGAAAATGGGACGATAAAGATGGCAAAGGCTTGACCAATAGGTTTACCTACTTTCGATCTACAGTTCCCTGATGATATCATCAGCTGTCAAACTCTCGTAACTATTTTTTGGCCATTATTATAAACTTAATACCAAGTACCAGAGGTACAGGTGCAAGTTTGAAAGCGAGCAAGTGGTGGATCCGGGCGCGAAAATCTATATGTACTTTCTCGATTGAACGGGATGCCTTCGTGATTGGTCATGTAACCGACACGAAGTTCTAGACTGGATAGACGTAAAGTAAAAGAGTTAATACTGAGTCAGTCCCGCAGCTGGATTTCAGAGATATCCTACCTAACTCCATTGTTACTTTTGCAGTCTTCTGATCCACAGAGACGGATCTGTATGCGGCGTCATGGATCGCCGATCTCGGAAGAGCTATCCCTTATCGATATCTTATCAATCTTATCTCGGAAGATCTCTTATCCGACCCTTAGGGTTACAGCGTATCGATATCGATTTTGTCGATTGGCGGAGCAGTGATCCAACACGCCAGTGCTCATGTTCCTCCTCTACAAATGATCAACGTCAAACTCTTCTTAGTCATTTATATCTCTTCTTGATCAATCATATGCTGGTCAAAGCACTGTCGTAAGTTGGCTTCTCTGTGAGGGAGACGCCAAGAAAGGGATTGGAAATTCCTCTCGAGGTTGTTCCTGACATTGATGGCTATTTGCCAATTCCAGCGTAGCATATACACGTTTTTAAGGTGCATTGACTGCCTTTTCGTTTGTAAGCAATTTTTTTCTGGATATTATGAGCACTTTGCCTCATTGGCTTTAGCACTACCTTTGATCCGGCCTCTTCGGCGAGATGATGTAGTGCTTCGACCTCACCTTGTGTGTAAAGGTAAAGGGAGCCCATCTTTCTGTTCTCGGTCTCGCACTCTGCCTCGATCTCTCCACTGATGTAAGTTTTGTCAAAACCATCAGCCTTTCCGCATGCTCTAGTTCGATCCATGAATATATCCATCCAGTCGTGAAATTCCTTTTTACTGTCTAAAAAAGCTTCTGATCGGTAAACTAGAAACCTCCGACCGAAGTTCTGTGGTGTGTTCGTGTCCGTGACCATGCCAACCACGTCCCCTCCGAAAGCAACACTTGTCAAAACTCCCCCAATCATGTCCATCATCATCGCCAGACCGCTGTCCTTTGGCCCACCTACTGGAAGTGCAATACCACCCAACGCGGCCTAGGGGTCGGTTATTCATTTGCCATCATTACGTAAAGTATAGCCCTCCGGAATGGACTCCCCTCGTCACGCAGCCTTCCGACTCTTACCGCTGGCGGCAACGCTTAGACTCATATCAAGAATAGAATCCCCTACTTAACCCCTGGGGACAACGCCTGTAAGTGGACTTTTGCCAAATAGAGGCTCCATCCACCCCAAGGACTCATAGAACAACTAGCATTCATGAAGGCAAAAGCTGCAAATCCTTGTTGGAGCACGGATGATATACATCGATGCCATTCCGTAGTCGTTGCTATGCTTGACTCCGACAACGGCCAAACCATATATCGACACAATCTTGATTCCCTCATCGATTACTAAGGAGCTGGCAACAAATCCAAATGTATTTTTCGCGTCTAATATCGCGTGAACAGGCGTTTTATATTCGAATTCGAGGACAGGGCTCGTAGCCAGGACACTAGCCTTGATTCGGGCAATATAGCTGGGCAGACGGTTGATTCCGTGTGAATCGACGCCGCGTAGATCGGCAAGCATAAGTACATCAACGACTATATTAGACCGGTCTGATGGTACGCTATAAGACAAAGGGATCGACTTCACAAAGGCATGTGATGAGGGTGGGCTTATGTTGGTAGCATCAGGCATGTCAATGATACCCATGTTGTTCCGTATGCCACCTGACGATTGCACTCTGATGGGTAACTAAAGCAAGACAGATGGAGTTACTACAGCTGATTGACAAACGATTCAATTACTAATTGTTCTGATCGGGAAGGTAGGTAACATGCCAAAAATGATTTGAACACTCAAGGATCCCTTCTTAGTTGAGTTTCATCACGTACTCCGGAAATCTACCCGGAAATATACCGGCCAGTCGCCCTGTTGGTTTGGGTAATGTAGTGTCACTCCATGGCACATACTGGACAGTATATGCTGGTCCCACAATGGTGGTGTCTCCATCCTGTCCCTGGGTTGACCACATCGTCGGACCAGCCACAAAACCCCCCATGAGGATGGTTGAGTTTCGACAATGCATCCAAGACATCGCAACTATAAAATGCGTGTGCCGATTATCTCAGAAGTGAGATACATTATTGATAAGAAATGGTGACTGGTTACTCATTGAGTATTGATGAAGCAACGAGAGGATTCAATCTGGAGAAGCAGCCATTGTGCCCTATACCGTGCACTATTTAGCTATCGACAGGAATTGTTTGGGTGGATGAAGTGCCAACCAGTCTATCAATACGGAGTAGTAATCCATAGAAAAGCTTGAGAACCATATATCATAAAGAGAGAACGACCTCTTTCCCAGAGATTTCATGGTCCCAGTCAGCGCGATAATCAATCTGGTAGATCTCCCGGGAAGTCCCCCGGCAGGTCGCCGCGGCAGCCAACTTGCACCTAGCCAATATCCCGGAGAGCGGCCGTGGCAGGCAGATACATAGTTACATGCAGTGAATTTCAGGCAGCTTCTTTCTAATAACTACTATCTCTCAACATTCCTATGAACCCTATCTCGACTTGTATATATCTAAGACCTGCCTGGCTGGAGGCTGCTATTATGGACGGCTACTACTAGAATCTTGATTTCAATCTCCCCCTCGCATTGCTTTACATAATAACTTGAAAAAGAAGAAATTCATGGGTGGTAGTCGTAGTCCGTTGAACATCTTCAAACTGCGACTTGAAGATGATCCCAGGGGAGTACTAAACTGGAGACTATGGTTTGCGGTATTCTCCTTTGGTATTGTGGGTGCTGCTCGAGGGGTCGATGAAGGTTTGATAAGCGGGACGCTAGATTCTACTGATTTCAGGAATCTCCTCCATCTTCCCAACGTCGATAGCTCCGAATATGCCAAAGTCTAGGCCGGAATTTCATCCATGGTATCTATCGGCAGTGTTGTCGGGGCAGATCTGTAAGTCTCTCGTTTGGCCTGCTGTCCCAACGTTGTATCCTTGCTAATAGTCTCGTAGTGCTTTCATCATCTGTGATCGTATCGGCCGTCTTTGGGCAACCAGGCAACTCTGCATCATCTGGATAATTGGCATTGTTATTTTTATGTGCAACAACGGCAACTTGCGCATGGTCTACGCCGGTCGTTTTATAGCTGGGCTGGAATCGGTCAAGCCTCCGTTGTCGCACCTATTTATCTCTCGGAAATTTCACCCAAATCCATCCGGGGACTATGCACAACGACCTTCGCTGGGTCTGTGTATATTGGCATCATGTTGGCGTACTTTGCTAGCTGGGGCACCAGTTTGCATATCTCTCCTACTACGTCAACACGCAGGGTACGTATACATCTTTTTCTTCTTGGTTGTAACACTTACTAGGAAGACTAAACTAACAATGTTGAATGCGTAAATAGTTGGTACCTACAAGCCTCCACCTCATCTTCACTACAATTATAGGTACCTTGTCGTTCTTCAAGTACGAGTCTCCCCGCTACCTGATAAAGTGTGGAAAGGATAGACAGGCCGCGGAAAATCTCTCGCGCATGCGCAATCTCCCTGGAGACCACGGGAATATTGTGAGAGAACTCTGTGAAATACAGGCCCGACTGGAAGAAGAAAGATCAGCGACTGTAGGAAGAGGCTGGGTCAGCATTGTTCGGGAGATATTCGCCACTTCGTCAAACCTTTATTGCATCTACCTTGGTTTCGCTGTTCAGATACTGACTCAATGGTGTGGTGCACAGTCAATCACCGTATACGCCCCGGACTTCTTTCGATTGGCTGGAATCAGTGGACAGATCGAGAAACTATTCGCGACTTGTATCTTAGGTGTTGTAAAATTTGTGGGAGCCCTTGTCTGCGCGTTCTTCCTGGTCGATGTCATCGGCCGCAAGCGATCGCTTGGAGTTGGCATTACGATTCAGACGGTCTCAATGGCATATATTGCCATATTCCTCAGCAGAGTAGGCACTCCAGATCCATCCTCGTTTACGCCATCGCAGAGGTCTGCTGGCATTGGCGCAATCGTCATGATTTATCTGTGTAGTTTTGGCCGTGCGCTGGGGTGGAATCGTATCCAGTATCTGATCAACGCCGAAATTTACCCACTTCGCATTCGAGCAATATCTGCATCACTCATCATGATGCTTCATTTTATCAATCAAGACGGTGCGAACCGGGCAGTGCCTTTGATGCTACTGCCATGTCCCAAGGAGGAATGGGTCCGCTCTGGGCCTGATGATCCATTCCAGAAACGTCGGGACTCAGTTCAGAATCTATGGATTGCTTGTTCGCACTGCCCTGGTATCAGATTGGCAGGTATGGGCAGATTGAGGCTCAGGTGTTACAAAATTCTCATGACGAGAAGCTCGACGGGATGACAAAGATAAGAAAGATGGCTGTTCATGTGGAAAGAATTTGAGTCAATTTGCTGAGCAGTTTACCACCGGTGTCTGCTGATAAGAACTGGTTGGCGATTAAGTTCATTTCTCCTTCCAAGTATTTCATCGTTCTATGCCATCTTCAAAGTATGATTGAAGTTTCACAGCTATACATAGTTGGTCCATTTCATTTGGTCCTTTGGAAGGTCGCCTGGTGTTTTAGGATATGAAAGAACTCGATGAGAAAGCTGGTCACGTACAGGATGAAGCCTGATAACGGTTGATACGGTAACTAGGGCTGAGCGAAGGCAGGTTACAGGTTAAGTAAGAAATCTAATCACTAATAAACTCCTAGTGGATTAGGCTTAGTAGGGTGTGGATGCAGAATTTGGGGACGTGTACGCATTGTTTCCCAATAAATTGTAGAACGAAATATATGGTGCCTTTTGTTCATTCTCCCTCAACCGGTTTTACCTATGTACTTCAACATGCTTAACTTTCTACCCTGCCTCTCGAGCGGCGGCTCTACCAACCTTGGAAGCCTTTAGCGGCGAGAGAATAGCTCGACCCCGCGTCAAAACAATAAAAATTTCCCAAAATTTCCCATAAAATCCAAAAGGACGAGTTTTTGAGGCGTATGGGATGGAATCGGCGTATCTCCATGGCCAATAGCAGATTTTTACCAGACATAGTTGCTTGACAGTCAACCGTTTGCGGGGTATGGAAATGATAGGGCATTGTCGTTAGTAACTGCCTATAATCATTTCAGTGGCTTTTCTCGTATCCTGTGATAAATACCTGCTTAGCTCCGGACATGCCTTTAGGCGCATGAATATCAATAGCCACGACCGGATTACTGGCCTGATATTCATCCCAGCGTTGCCTCGCTCATGTCTTCCATACACAATGCCAGGCGTCTAAATCGCCAGAAGCCATCAGCCAGCCCGTTATTGTCGCCAGCCTCGAGGTTGCGAACGGAGCAACAACCCCGAGCCCATTGGAATACACTGACTTGCACCAACTGCGGAATCCGAAAGGTGAGTCCCCTCTTCAATCGTGTGAAAACAATCATGCAGTTTCAAACTAACACGATGTAGACGAAATGTGACGGAACCCAACCAGGATGCAAGACCTGTCAAGTCTACAATGACCAATGTCGTTACGAAAAACTTCCGCCGGAATTTAATCGAGACTCTTCAACCGCACCCCGCACTTCCTGCCCGATGAGAAGGCCGAACAGCTATTACAATAGTAGATGATCCAAGTTGGCTGCCTCCCAGACACATGACTATGCTTGCATTTTGATTATCACCTGCCTCGGGAAAGCTGCCACTTCGTTTGTTGTATCAATGGTTTCAAAGCGCCGAATGGATATCGAAGGAAATCCGTCTTTGGGACCATTCGATACGACTGACGTGCTGGAGCAGTAGAGATGAAACAAAAAATTTTATTACATGGCTAAACCTGATCGATTTGATAGAAGCAAACAAGCAAAATTAAACTTCATGGATCCCCAACGCTCAAACGACAACCCAACCGATGATTTGAACGACCTATGGCCATGCAGAGTCTCAAACACAACTTCGCAAGGAGACCATACCAAGAGCCTTTTAAATGTGGTTCTTTGGCTGCTCCATAAACCAACGCACACTGGTCTGAATGCCTTCCTGCATGTTCACTTTGGGACGATACCCAAGCGCTCGTTTAGCCTTATCGATGTTCAGGGTACGGATTAGGGTGCTAAAACGAATCCCCTCACGAGTCATATTCGGCGTCCGAGTGCCACCTGAAATTGCCCACACTACCCACTCACTTATAAATCCCATGGTTAGTACTAGCCACTTGGGAATGGTGATGATATGCTCGGGGAGCACGGGATTGTCGGTCTCGAAAGCAACCGCTCGTTGAAAGTCCCAGAAGAACTAAGGATCATCATTAGTAATGTTGCAAATTTCACCGTCCACCCGGACATTAGAATCTGCGGAGCGAGGCTTGCCCCAGCTCTCGAGCAACGCGTGGGCAGCCAGCAAATGCGCATCTGCAAGATTGCCGGCATATACGAAGTCGTACGGGTTTTGTCCATTGCCCATCTGGAACTTTGACCGGCTTTGCTGGGCGACAGCAAGCATCTTACCCAAGGTGCCGGCATCGTGCTCGCCGAACACAAGACCGGGCCGTATTGAGCAGGTGAGCACTCCCCTATCGTTGTGACCGCCATTGCGGTTAGCAGCTTTTATGACTTCTTCAGCGTCAGCCTTGGCGAGACAGTATATTTGCTTCTGTTGCGGGTACCGTAAATTGGCATCTCTTCCGTGGCATCGATCAGATCGGAGTAATTGCCGTTGATAACTCTGGGAGTCGATGTGTTGATCAAGGCTCGCACAGTCCCGACCTTGACAGCGGCATCGAGGAGATGCTGGGTGCCATCGATGATTATGTGGTAGTAAGAGGATACTGGTGTGTTGGAGAACTCGGGCGATGCGGTATGAAAGATGGTGACGGGTCGCGCAATCTGAATCACACGCTCCACATCCGCTGAGGAGGCGAGATCGCCCTGGTGGTAGTGGACATTTGCATTGGGATGACGGTTACGGCCGACGTTCACATCAAGCGAGTGGATCCTGCAGTCGGGCTCTTCGGAAAAGATTTTCGCGATAATATGGTAGGCCACAAAGCCGTTGCCTCCAGTGAGAAGGACAGGGCCTAGCTTGGACTTGGGAAGCATGTTCGACATGATAGATGATGTTGGACAAAGCCCAAGCAGTAGTTAGCTATAGCAGTGCCGGCGATACGCAGCAAAAAGTAAGGAAGCAATACAACGTGGCAGTATCCAGCCGTTATTGTAATTGTTGTGCCAACCACCCAACTGACAACAATGTATTCGGCCTGTTAGGGCAAACTCCCTTCACGGCCCGGCTTAGTTTGAAGTTCATTGTTGATCATGAGCTGCATACACTGTATTCCGACCTCGACAAGACATCATAGCTGACTTCCCATTGACCCCATTCCTCGATGTTCGACTGATGAGGGCTCACATATGATATGTGTGGGTTCAACTGGGTTGATGGATTGAATGTTCAGCTAGAGCCAGCTGAAGGATATGCCCCTGAAACAGTGAAATCTAGACCAGACCATGAAACTTAGCTGATTAGGGCCAAATACAGTGGATCCTGATTGGTCAATCTGAGTATTTGCGGGTCGCTCTGGCTCGCAGTCTCCAGTTGTTTCGCGAAAACGCCAACCAAGGCTCATGGTTCTGAAATGCAGACATTATTCTGCTCTACTGCGCACAAGTCGAGCATGGCACAAGGGTTGGTGATGCTATTTTGGCGCCACAGGCTTCTTGCTGGCCCATCTCTCACACCTCTTTTCTGCTGATGATCACCGCGTCCCCTCCAAACAAATCGATTGCGGAAGCTGCTGACGTCCACTTAACAGCGCTAGTGATGGAAAGCGGGCCGATTCACTCTGTCTGATGCAACAGAGTTCGACCATTTAGTGTTGTTGCATTTCTATCGCCGTCGCTCTAAATGGCCTTTGATAGCATTTCAATTTTGCAAAGCCTGTCATGATAGGACGATTTGTGACTCTCGCGATTATTTGCATATTTGCAACCGTTGCAACGTAACATAAACAACCCCGAATCATCGTTGGGGGTAATGTGAAGCAACATCGAGATTACATATATAGTAATTTCAACAAAATATATAAAAGCTTCCAACCTTCATGTTGTACCTACCAGTTGAGACATGCAATCATTTACCCAAAACCGCGTGTTACAATTACACAGTAGTCATTCCTCCTCACAAGATGGAATACGCACTCAAATTCCTTCAATATCTAGCACTCGGCGTTGTGCTGCAACGCGTTTCAGCCACGGTTGGCTTCACAACCTACAAGGAAATTGATGAAGGAGCAAATAACTCGGGTGAAATAGCGTATTCGGAGCTGTTTAGCCGATCCACTACATTATTTCTCTATATTCAGATAACTCCGGATGGCGCCGACCACACTGACATTATTGCCGACTTCAAAACTCTAGCACAAAATTATGGCAGCCAGGGAGTTTCAGTAATTCCCCGAGTGCGCTATGGATGGCCGAATGGAACAATCGCAACCGAGCCAGAAGAAAGTATTCTAATGGATGACGTGTCTACATTTGCTACAGTGTTTCAAGATATCAAAGGAACTATTAATATTCCTGTCATTCAGGCTGGTTTTCTGGGAGAGTGGGGAGAGTGGCATGTAGGGCTTCCGAACGACTTAGGACTGATGACAGAAGGCAGATATCGACTGACTGCTACTAGGATGGTCAATATTGTCAAGCTCAAGGCACGGCTGATACTGCAGAGGATCTTGCTATCAAGTCAAATGTTGTCAACTCTCTTCTTTCGACAGGGCACAAGGTAGCGCTACGATATCCCGCCGACCATCGGGCTTTATTCAACGGCAGCCGTGCAGTGACCCTCCACGACGACTGCATCTTTGACGGAGGCTTCAACGGTACCGATGGAGGCACATGGCCATCCGATGACCGTCAAACCTGGATTGACTACATTGTCGAAGTAGCGGGCAACAACACCTTTGGTGGGGAGGGATGCGACAATGCCGGCGATGCCACCTTTGACTGGTCCGATTACACTGCTTTGTGTGGGAGTGACGGGATTGCCGCATACATTAATACGTTGCAGATCGCGTATATGAATGTGAGAACCACTAATTCATATTGACACGGAAGTTCCAGGAGATTGACTGACTATTTCATGAATAGTACGATTATCCAACTGATTATGAGAACCTTATTGAAGACTCGAGTGAGAGCAGCTGTGCTGATGCAATTCAGGCAGCACTTGAGTCGTGGAACTAGTTTTCAAAGGCTACATATATAAATGGCGGACGAATACAGCACTCTGTGAATGTATCTGTGTCGAAATTTCCACCCGAATGCCACATACGGACGTCGCTTGGTGCAACAAAATAGCCATGCGACTGCAAAGTTCAGGGAATATGTTAACTCAATATGAGCGACTCTAATGAACCATGCTTCCTATCTCTAATATTTTGGTCCCGTGGTCCACACGTAGTTTTCACCTGGGCGAGGACATGACTTATGGATTATAGGGCATATGAGAAATGCTGCGCAATATTGTCATTGGAGGTTTCAATACAGCTAACAGGTAAACACAATGGGATCGTTGGTGCCACGTAATTCCAACAGGATCGACTGATATATCCTGCAGGAACATGTCCTCGATCCGGGTCCTGTCGCAACCACTGGCTGTCATACTGCACGGAAGCTTAGCAACGTAATCTGTTTCGCTGGTCCCTCGGTAATTCCTCTCGGGAAATTTATCTCGAATTGAAGAGCTGCAATTACCGGTCACGCCGTTGTATGTAGTGCATTGTGTAAACAATATAGGGTATTCTTGTATACCGTGAAAGTGAAATTCTCGCAGACTAATCGATTGTTAGCAATAAGCTGGTACCTACTAGTTTCACTAATAAGACCACTCACAGATGGTCTTCATACGTACAACACAATCAGCATTCTGTAAATCTATGTAAATAGTTGAAGAGTTTTCAACAGAGTACCTACAACCGAGACCACCTCTCCCACCGTTTGGAGGTTATCCAACTTGATCACCTGTCCATGTCTTGATGCGAGTTGCATGCTTGGTATTATCGCTGACAATATTCCGCACGGCGATGTTCTCAATAGTCTCGAGTTGTCCCTGGCATTAGCCAGTACTACCGAGGATGATGCCTTCGCCGTCGTAGAAAAATGAATCTTCTACAAGGATATTAGTTGAGTTAGCCTTCATCGCAGTAGAATCATCACTACTCTTGACAGTCCAACGACGAAAAGTGATACTATCGGAAAATAGCGTATTGGCGCCGTCAGTGTCGACAACCATAGAGACTTTTGTTGGCGATGGACCTATAAAGGCAATCAACTGGGATGGACATCGTCTCGCGGTTACCAAGAAGCCCTATGGCCCTTAGAGGGTTCAGATTTCCGGAGCTGAACGTGGAGTTGCTTTTCTTGCATCCTTGGAACAATGGCAGTCTGCAGACTCATTTCCGGAGGCCCTACCTGGGTATGACGATTCCACATAGACGGTCGTGAATAAAAATACCACCCTCAGTCTATATTCTCCTACTACTTACTCAGTCCTCTTCAGTTTCAAGTATGATTATTATATAGTAGCGAAGATCTAGTGCGGGTATTTTGATGGTGGCACATATTCAACATAACCGCTTCTGGTGGCCTTGCCTTTGGGTGGAATGAAGTAGTGGTTCTAAATAGCACCGACAACTCAGACTACTGCCCTCACCATTCAGAGAATACTCTACATGGTCATTTGCCCTCGGTATCCAGTGTCTAATTTCTTCTTAATTTCTATCTATGTAGACTCGACATTACATTGAACGCTTCTATTATACTATGTTGTCTTCGTGAACGGCAGTTCAGGAGCCAACGGAACAAACAAGACAAATGATATAGGTATAAGTATACATTGAGGTAAGGAACTGATTGGTTGATATCCTTCCTAGTACGTAGCGAATATGCGCCATTGTAAAATGGACATGATGTAACTTTAATAGGTAACAAGTCACGGTATTGCCGATTTTTTCCAAGTATCGTGATTGTACGCCCATGAAACCTACTGTCAGAACAAATTCAGACACCCATTGGTGTGGTAGAAAATCAGAATTTTGCGATTTTGCGATCATCCACAATGTGATGGTTTTGTATGGCTCTGCATGCAGCTAAGAGATGAAGATTTGCATCGAACCAATAGTGGCAAGCTACACCAGCTAGTCTGCTGCAAGCGAGGAGGCTGAATTTTCCCAGAAGCGAAGACAGGAATGGATGTGGAAAAAGCAAAGAAAAGGGAACAGACAATCCCCGTCCGAATCTACAGGATCGTGAAAATCCTATTCCATGCCATCCATCCCACATCTCGAAGAACCCCGTGGTATATACACAGGATGATCACGGCGAAATTACTTTTGATATCCATACAATTATATTGTGGTACATCCAGCGCTAGGACAGCGACTTCAGGCGCAACTGCATGTAGTAATCTCACAACCTGGTTGGGGCCCGGAAAAGTATCCAGCAACCCTTTGGACCTACGGTATATCGCCAGTCGAGAAGATTACTGGAACGCGCTGCAAAGTAGCTACGAACCTTCATGCATTGTATATCCGAAGTCTTCACAGGATGTGTCAATTGCAGTGCAGGCTATTCGTGTTTCTGGTAGCCGTTTCGCAATCAAGGCGGGAGGTCATAATACGAACAACTTCTTCTCATCCGTTGCCAATGGGGTTTTGATTGATCTGAGTTCCTTGAATGGAAAGTCATATGATCCATCAAATACCCTGGCCACATATGAACCTGGAAGCACTTTTGGCCAGCTATATAATTACTATGCTCAGTTTGGTCGCACTATTCTTGGTCCTACACTTGCTGGTGTTGGCACTGGTGCTGCCTTGGGCGGTGGTTTGAGTTACTTGTCACCTCAATATGGGATGGCTTGTGATGATTTCCGTGAATTGGAAGTTGTCCTGCCTAGCGGAGAAATCGTAATTGCCTCTCCTGAATCTTATGCCGACCTCTTTTTTGGCCTACGCGGTGGCGGTGGCAACGCATACGGAATCGTCACCAAATATACGGTTCAAAGCCGACCAGTTGGCCAATTCTTTGCCGGGAACCTCGTTTATGTCTTTGAACAGAATGATTCTGTGGCTGGTGCCATCCAGACATTCATGCAGTATAATCTAGACCCTAAAGCAAGTATCGTTGCCACTTATTTGAAGCTACCCACGCCAGATTTGGATCTCAATCTGGACGAAGCAATCCTCATGTTTCTCATCTACGACGGCCCTGATGCTGGTGATGTATTCAACAACTTCACGAGCATCCCATATTTGTTGAACACAATGTCTCTAAAAACATATCCCGAGGTTATCAACATGCCAATACCGTTCCTCACCCAGCTGACTCGAGGCGATAATATATTTCGCGTTGGTGTTCACCGAGTTATTGACGATGATAGCTATGAAACTGCAATTGATGCGTGGCGCGATTGGGCCCAGACAAACAAAGGCTCTTATGAACTTCTCACATTTGACTACGAACCTGTCCCTAAGAGCTTGACAGACGCCAGCAATGCTCAGAATGGCGGAAATGCCATGCAAATGCCTGACGGGCCCTGGTTCTGGATTAGTTATATCCTTGAGACTCCAATGGGTATGTCTCAAGCCGACTACGATGCTGTGCAGGCCAGTTTTGCCAAAATGGTGGACTCTATTGGAAATGCCAAAGGCTTGCCGTTGTTCATTAACGATGCTAGTTTCGATCAGCACCCGCTGGCCACGTTTTCGACATACTCAGAGTTGCAGCAAATCAAAGCAAGATACGATCCTGACGCGTTCTTTGCTCAGAAAACCGGAGGATGGTCATTTGCATGATTGGCCGGCTTTATATGAATTTGATCACTCGAAAGAACCTAAATAAAGTAGTTAGCGAGCATTAAAAGCACGCATGAGAAACCTGGGATCGTGTAAACTGATAGACCGGTGTGACGCCTTGAGACAAATCAAGCAGGGCGGCAAACTGGGCATGATCGTTCGAGATAAAAATTTCATGAATTGATGGAGGCCGGGTTTATGAATACAAATGTCTAATCAATCACTAACATTAACATATATCATCATTGCTTGAATCCTCCATCATCCTCCGATGAATGATTGTGCATAGTAATGGTCACATCAACCTGCTTCTGAATGCCAATCGGTCCATTCCGCAAGTCCTGACTACTTTCGCTCGACTTGACAACATCGATGCTGTTACGACTCTCAAGTATATGATGTGCGCTAGCCCCATCGTCGTTGTTCCTGTTGGAAAGCATACTTCGCAGACGCGAGTCGGCCCTCCGATGTTGGCTATTGTTATGTGCTGTGACGGTGGTGGTTCCTCGTCGCGTCCCAGTGAAGGCTGCACCCAATTCATATGACCGTGATCGCTGTCCACTACTTGTCATGTAATGGAAACCAGAGAGAATAAGAGAGCGAAGACAAGGAATAGAGGCGGTAATCATGACTAGGTTCGCTTCAAGATAACCCCAGCGGATGAGGTTCATTGTGCCACCTAGAGTTTCATCATTGATCTCGTGTAACTGGATAGTTTTGGCCAATGCGGCTGCCATAGCCCTACAGTCATGTTCTAGCAATGACGAAGCGAGCACGAGATGGGCGGATTTAGACTTACACCAGACCACAACTCATGAGTCCAATCAAACTGAGCTTTATGGCTACTTTGAGCTTGAGGTGCCAGAAAATATACGTGGGGACCACAGCGAGATAGAGATCGATGAGAACATTGAATACTACAGTAAATCGTTCGTGTTAGTTTTTCGAATGCTTAGAAATCTCAATTTGTACATACTGCTTTGAAAATACCCATAGTAAATCTGAATATCTGCCGACGAGCAAGTCCCAGTGATTGTATAATCCCAGAGCAAGGCGAGAGGCTTGCAGGTACCAAAGATCAAGATGATGGAAACAAGATTGAAGACCAGCTCCATCACAGCAAGGGAAATCAAAATGATGCGCTGCCATTTCTGACTACCGAGAATGGACAGAAGGTATGCGATGAAGGCAGCACGTCCCATGGCTGTGCAGCCGATGAGAACAGCCTGTCCAATGATATAGTTCTTCCTGGCCAGCGACGCATAGGGTTCGGGGACGGTTTCATCCGGATGGCCATAGCCATAGTGGACTCCGATGGTGTTTAGGACGGCGGCTACGATGCCCATGATCTAAAACGGGCGCCAGAGGTCAGCTTTGCTGATAAAAAAGGCGAAAGTGAAACACGAAAAAGTACATACCAAGGCAGTGATCATCAGAACATCGTCCAGCCTGAACTGGTTGATCTTGACTTTTGCGACAACGCGCAAACCGACAATCAGCAATGAGATAGCTGTCATCACCCAGATCAGAGCCAGAAAGCCCGTTCCTGCACTTGTGGCTTCCATTGTCGTTTTCCAGCCCGAGATACCTTGTATTTAATACAACGAACGTAGAAAGCGTTGATCGCTCTTAGAAAAGCTATAGACGCTTTTGCATCTTCATAATAAGAAGTGCCAGAAGACAAAATGAGCGTTGAAAAGGAAAATGAAAAGAATGAATAGAGTTGGAAAAAAAAAATTATCATTTTTCTCATAGCATCAAATATATCGTGTAAGTTGCCATCGCAAAAACCCCTGGCCCGGACTTTCTCGTGACGAGGAAAACTGATCGAATCACCGTGCTTGGTCAGTTACCAGGTGCGATCCATGGCACCCTGCTGAGCTTCCTGGTGTGGGTGTAGGTCTGACCGTACACACGAGCGCATGTCGCTCCGGAACCCTAACTCTCGTGCTGAGGAATAATTTTCGTTTCTGGGATACTTAGAGTTTTGCGTTCCCCTCACTGGCTTGGCCTGGATTTTGGAGTGGCGTTGATAAGGAGCAACCCGGATTCGTATGCGGAGGATGTCTTCGGTCTATACATTTGAAATGGAGAAAGGAAAAACATCGAGGTGAAGCAAGTCGACAGCCAGCATTGGCATGAATAGTTCTGGGCGAGCTTTGACTCTCAAAACATCCTATGTGGGATCTGTTGGGTGGACCTGGCGGAGACCTGTCAATCTTAGCAGATATTAAGTACTACGTTTGGTACGTAGATAGCACTACAGTACGGATGATATTGCCGTACAGAGCGCAGCTCGTCGGTGACTCGTTTCGATGGGGCTCTGCTGCCATCACGGCAGTGGATGCCACTGAATGGAACGATTTTGTCTGCTTCCAGAGTCGCCACTCACGATCAGACCCCTGCGTGCCACGAGGAGACCCACCAGTTTAACGACTCGAGGGCACGTCTAACGCCCTCGTCTTCTTGCGCAACGGGATCGGCCTCTTCTAACATTTCCTGCGAAAAACTTAGATGTCACGGCGTGTTATGGAGAGCGAAAAAGAGCTGCCGCCGAGGTTGAGAATTGCGAATCGAGGCAAAACTGTATGCTTCGAGTGCCGTCCAGTCCAGAATCTCGGGTCCTATATCCTCCACATTCAAGAAAGCTGCCATCTCAGCAAGCATGCATGCTCTCTAGAGACGGTGTTCTTTGTGTTTTGATCGTGGTGGAAGGAATTGAGGGACTGAAGCAGAGGAAGGAGCAGACACAGCCGGAAACACATCGGGCCGCTCGAAGGCCGCTCTCTGATTGGTGAATCGTCGAGTGGCGCGCTAAGCTCAAAGTGGAAGAGGTGCGCACTCATTGACCAATCGGAACTGGCCCATTCCCGCTCCGGACTACCCCTTTTGTCCTAGTCTCTCGGTCGTCTACAAACTACGCCAGATCGTCAAGTCTGAAAAATGTCTCGAATCAACCAACAATCAATTATCAACACTTCTGATCATATATGGAATGTAAATTACGACTCTCCCGGCAGCGCCTTACTTTCCACCGCGACATCCTCTTTCCCTCCTTGCTGAAGAGTCTTCTCCGCAACCGATGCAGCCCCTTCAATCAATTTGTTCTCATACTCCTCGCCGTCCAGGATGAAGGCCGTTTCTTCCACGCTCAGGTTTCCCGTTTCCACAAAGAGAAAGTACACCACGATGAGCTCGAACAAGAGCCACACGTCATAGGTGATATAGTATCTCCACTTGCTGTTCGTTACCCCGATCGGGTTCACGTACTGATTGAAGATACTGGCAAGAGCGACGAACAAATTGTACAGCACCAATCCACGGGCACGCAAGTCGAACGGCAGGATCTCGATACAATACGTCACCTGCAGAGGAGTCCAGCCGATAGAGAAGAAGAAGTTGAACAAAAATATCATCGCCAGAACACCCTTGGCATATCCGTCGCCTCCCGTACCTTCGAGCGCCGTTTGCTTCTCGTAGGTAGCCTCGAGACCCGTCCAGACGATGTAGACAGCCAGAGAACCTGCAGTGGAAATGAGGAACAACGTACGCCGACCGAACTTGTTCATCACAGTGGCAAAAAGCACACTCCAGAGTAGGGTCCACAACGTCAGCAACGCGTTGATAAGTGTCTGCGTGCTCTCGGCGGTGTAGCCGATGGAATCAAGAATCAAGGTAAGGTAATATGAAATAAGGCCGTTTCCGCTCCACTGTGAAAAGAAACCCACCGACAAGATGATGAAAAATCGTTTGATATTAGCCTTGGTTTGGAAGAAGGTCAAATACGACGTATTACGCCTCGCCTCGGCTTCCAGACGGAGAGCAGTACGAATCTCTTCCATCTCGAGAGTAACAAGAGGATCCGAGTCGTCGCCGTTGGCGTGATACTTGCAAATAAGCCGTCTTGCTTCCTCGTCACGCTCTTTGCTAATGAGCCATCGCGGCGACTCTTCAACTAAGAAGCAAAGTCCGATCTGAATGACGCTGGAGAGACCCTGTAGAACTGATGGGATGCGCCATGCCCAGGTACTGTCAATACGGAACGTACCGTACGTCACCCACGCGGCTACCAATGCACCTAGGTTCCAAAGACTATTGTAGATGGCAACTTGGGGCCCTTGCTGGCCAGGGTAGGCCAGTTCAAGAAGCAGAAGGGGGGCTGCCGTTATGTTCAAGACGAGTCCCATACCGATGATGCCTCGCGCCGCGATGAACATACCCACATTTTGTGCCGCAGCCTGAAGGGCAACGCCAATCATGAGAATAAAGGCTCCGACGAAAAGCACTGGACGGCGACCGAATCTATCGCAGCTGTAGGCACAGATAGGCATAGTGACGAGCTGTCCGACATTTTGTATCGCATTTAAACTAGAGGATGTCAGTGATCACGAGTTTTACAACCTCGCTGTGTGCTACTTACAGGCCGAGTTCAGATGCTCCAGGGTTGTTGAAGGAATTTTGCCATGTAGTGAGGGACTGGAGCCCGTTCATCATCGAACCATCGTAGCCGGTAGCATAACTTGATATCTGAAAAAGCACAAGCATCAAGTTGAGTTTAATAATACCCCCATTTGACAGCCATGAGAACATGGTGCCTTTGTTCTTAAAGGCACCGACTGTCAAAGGTGACTCTGTATTCGGCGTAGAGGCGACCATTGTGAGAACGAGAGACGAAGGCGGAAAACGGTCACCCGAGGTCTCAAAGACACAGACAGGGGACTTTTAAGCAGAAAATAGACCTAGCTCGACGAAAATGCGTATCTATATGAAAGCCCCGGAAAACGTGGCATGTTGGTCCCGGCTCAATTTCTGGAGTTCCCAGATTCCCCCATTATCGCAAGCTTATCACAAGACTACGATTGAAATGACTGACTAGGCCAATGAGAGATGATTAAACTTTATCATCGGATTCATGCAAAGATTGCCGTACTATGCCGGTGTATTGCTCCCTGGTGAACATGATTCTCCAGATTGCCGTCGAATGTGAGGAGATAAAACCGAACTTTGCCGGGTCGAACCATTGGGCCAATATGCTGGGGGCAGACGGCCACAAGTCCGATTTCGCAGGCTTATTGAAGGTGGATATATTATGGACTAACTATAGCTGGTCATGCGACAATATGAAAACCGAATGCGAGTTTCGAGATACCTAGCGGTCGCTTCACGAAATCTGCGTTGTTGTATTTTGACCATCCCATTTGAAAATCCAATATATACAGCTGATCAAGTACAGTTAATTCACCGGCACAGAACTCACGGTAGCTGAAGTTTAAAATCTATTGTCTTCATCTTGTACCTGAATTTACTGGTCAATAGAAGTGGGTGGACTGAGAGGTCAGTCAACAGAACCCTAGGCTTGTTCCCGATATGGCCCCGTTTAAGGAAATGAATTAGTGAAGATGGGGCCCCGCAGTGTTTAAAGACCCTAGAGATGCCCGTTGAATTGTTTCAAGTCAAGCACAGTACGTGTAGCTACATCTTTCTGCGCCTGAGGTGCGCGTTGTGGCTTGATTTGTGGACATTGCTGGTAGTCTGCACACAAAGCAAACCCTACCTAGAGCTGTGAGCTGTCCGCAGCAACAACGCATACACGACAGTACTGGTCTTATTACTCTAGGATATTGTAAATTCGCCCAAAAGTATCACAACGTATAATTTCGAGGTTGATAAACCATTATCCGACGCGGGTCTCTGGATGGGGCTCATTTCTATTCTGTTTGGTGGCTTATCTTAAGCGTCGTGAGCTGAACAGATTGATCTGAATACGTAGATAGGCGAATAAGCTGCCCAGGTGAACTCCGGTAAATCGATGTATTGATCACCGGATTCTGTTCATTAGCCGCGATGGGGTCAACCATCCTTTGCAAAGGGCTACTAGGCCAGGATCAACGGTTAAATGCATCCTCCTCAAATATCTTAGTGTTATTCTCAAGCATTTATTACAAAATGACGTGGTCACTGCATTCGTCATTCATCACCAGATTAGTTGACGAGACTTGAATTTGTTGATCTAACATCACTACTCGATTCAAGGACCGAACACAATGAGATCAAAACGTATCGTAAGCTGTGCAGCCAGCCTGCTCCTGGCAACAACGACTGTTTCGGCTGCTCAAATTACAAAAAATTTATCCAAAAGTGAGTCATAAATTGGGCTATTGTGAAACATTAGTAAAGTGTTTGTTGACAATTTTTGGGACAGATGCAAAGGATCTCTTTGACTGGTCGATTTACGTCAACGACCTGCGCTGGGATGATTCCTACAAGTACATTTGGTACTCCGACAATGGTCCTTGGTCAACTCGCTTCACGGCCTGGTATGTCGCCGGTCTCCTGTATCGAAACAAGGGAGATGATCTTTCCAATGCCAAGGCAGCCATTGAGAACATGTGAGTTCAATTCCTTTCCGCCGGCCTGATACCTTGATGGTCATTTCCTTGGTGCCAAAAGCTGACCCGGACGTGCAGCCTATCATGCCAGATGACTGAGAGCTATGACTCTGCCTGGTACGGTACATTCAAGCTCTCGCCAGACGAGCCATACCCGACTCCGGAATCGGATCTATATCCCCCTAGCATCTATGTAAGCATTTCAGGCGAGACTACCTACCATTTTTGAAATCGATAAGTTGATGTCAAACCCTGATAGAATACATACGACCCCAATTGGAGAGAATTTATTGGCACGCAGCTGGTCCAGATTGTTGAAGAGTTTTCCGACATCCTCGGGGACGCCCTCGTGTCACGCATTGAAGACAGCCTAGAAATCGCTGCTGTTGGATCTATGCGCCGCAATGGTTCGTACCCGGAAGGCGATAACCTGACCCCTGCCTACTCCAATCCCGGTATCATGCGTGCCTGGTACGTTTCATGGATCGGTGAGCGTCGCAACAACGAGGTATGTGATCATCGATGAACTATAACTGTCATCTTCATTCAGGAATGATCCTTGACCTGTGAAACTCAATTGACGCATGACACTCAGACATTTATCAATTATGCGAACGAGCAAGGCGACATTCTGTTAGAGCTCTTCCAGTCCACTGGTTCGAACGTGCTGTCCGAGTACAACGCGCCTACATACTATGGAATGGATATTTGGGCACTTGCAGGTGCCATTAAGTACGGTCCAAAGAACGCTACAATCACTCAAAACGCCCAAGTCATGTTGACAGATCTCTGGGAAGACATCGCGGACCACTACAACCCTTATCTTGCCCGAATGGCGGGGCCGGTAGGATTGTCCCTCAACACATTCAGTGCCCATTTACTTCGCTAACGATGTTTGTCTGGCAGTATGACCGTGCATACACTCGTGATATGGTCACAAATTCGGCTGTTATCGACTACTTCTGGTGGGGACTATACGGTTACGGCAACGGACCCCAGCCCAACAAGCTCGAAGCAGACCTGCTGTATGATATTGCTCAGGGTGCTGCATTGGCCCTCGTTGTCGACGTTGTTGCCGAACACATCTCAAACGAAAACGCCACATGGCTTGCATCCCGTGAAGACTGGCAAGGAGACCGTATGATCACGAAACGTATCCCCGATGCCCTCGGCGCTGACGCAGAGGTCCGCATTGCGACTACTTGGATCAGCGCTCCTCTCATGATTGGCGCCGAACAAGTCAACGAGACTGTCAACCGTGGAGTACAATATGTTCCAGCCATTGTTCAGTGGGCTGGTGACAAAGACCACACACCACAACCGTATATGACATTCTTTAGTCTCTACCCTACAGCATCGACCATAAAGGCCGTTGCAGGTCCCAATAGTCTAGAGATTTCCTACCCCAACACCACTCAAGACGGCACCGACATTTTTACTTATGCCCTGGCACAGGTGCCTCCAAGCTGGACTCTCAACAAGAAGAACGTTGTCAATGGTCTCGAAGATGTCCCTTGCCTCGATGTCAACATCACCGCGGAGGGCTTGGTAAAACAACCAGTAATCTATGGCGCAACCGTCGAGGATAACAGAGTGTACAACGTCTCCTATATGGTGCCTACCAACTTCACGGGTATACCCAAGATGTCGTTCACGTTTAAGTATACTTGTTGATAGGACTCTGTACATATAAACGCGGTTTCTGATGTTCATTGCCGCGATTATTGATTTCATCCTTGTAATTATACTTAGAATTGTACGTAACATAAGAATTATTGAGTGGTTTCAAGGTTGAGTTTACATCGTAATAACATATGGTCCATTAAATCTGTATTCTGTATATTGTGGGCGACGTGCCTACCTAGGTTAGGGTTACCCCTAAATAGTCATCAATTTTCCTCATTAGGAGCTCCATGGTATTTTCCTCATATGAAAGCCTTTTCAGCAAAATCGTTAGCTACAGTCTGGCACCCAGCTGTTTATTCCAGAGTTGCATTGATTTATGTAGAAGTAACGCGGATTGAGGAGGGTGATATGCCGTTAGGGTTAACAAGCGAAGCTTGGAAAGACCTATCGCATTTCTATATACGGGAGAAATGGATTCCAATCCCTATTTGTACGTACTGGAATAATTGGAACCGATCTCAAGTAGTGAAAGGGTAAAATAGGGGGTGATCACGACTCGGTTCAATCCGGCAAAGACCGGTTAATAGAGCGTGCGGGGACAGCATTAGACGAACTTGATTAATGGATCAACTCAACTTGTACACAGATTTCGGAAACTTGATCAGGTGAAGAGCTTTCAATTTGCTAGTGATTGTTTTGCTCCATAGCGATCAACTGACCAGCTTAACGATTGATGAGTTCCAGATAGGTCCTCTTTACTGTGGAGTTTTCTTTCTTATCGTCTGTACATCGCGCAGTAAATTCATGGCATTTTGCACCAAGATACTGTTGGGCCTTCGTGAGCACCAGACTTTTTCTCAACCAATTCTTCATCGAGGAACTCTTCTTAGCAGGTTACCCAACCTTCTCTTCAACATCACCCACCCAAATACCTCGCGCTGACTCTTCTACACCTTTCCCGAGCATAGGTGCTGTCACAGGCGGGAGAAGGCGTAAATAGCAAACATATTGTCATCCAAGGATCGTGTCCACCCACACCGATTATGTCTTTCCCGCAATTCCTACCAGACTGGAATAATCTCAAGGTCATCCATAAGGGTACTCTTCCCCCAAGAGCGCATTTCTACTCCTATGTTTCCGACGAAAAGGCCCTCACACTAGACCGCCAGCAGAGTGAGTATGTCTCTTTGAACGGCACCTGGAAGTTTCACCATGATGAGTCTCCTCTTGAAGCTCCGGAATGGGAATCTGCAGATCCCTTAAGCTGGGACGACATCAAAGTGCCTGGAATGTGGCAGCTCCAAGGCTATTCGCACCCAACCTACACCAACGTCAACTACCCTTTCCACGTCAACCCTCCAAACGTACCTCTTTTGAATGAAACCGGATCCTATTGGAGACAATTTGTCACGCCATCAGCGTGGGACGGACAGCAAATCCGCATTCGATTCGAGGGCGTTGATAGTGCTTTCCACCTGTGGATCAATGGAAAGCCAGTAGGATATTCGCAAGGCTCACGAAATCCTGCTGAGTTTGACATTACTACTTTCCTGCACCCACAGGGATCCGCGAACAACATTTCAGTACGCGTGTACGAGTTTTGCGATGGCTCGTATATTGAACGCCAGGATCAGTGGCTTCTCAGTGGCATCTTTCGAGATGTTGGCTTGCTCGCATTTCCAAAGGATGCTATTATCGATTTTAAAGCAATCCCGATACTGAGCGATGATCTAGCTTCTGGTGAGCTTACTATCAGTGTGAAAACACAGGGCAAAGGAGGTAATCTGCAGGCCAAGCTATATCGCCCAGATGGCACCCTTCTGGCCGAATCAACTTTCAGCGCCACAGAGGCCCACAAGATTCAAGTACTTGGAGAAGACCTGAACCTATGGTCTGCCGAACATCCCGTTCTTTACACATTGACTTTATCATTCAAAGGCCGTACCATCCCCCAGCGCATCGGTTTTCGGCGCATCGAGCAGAAAGACTCCAACTTTCTCGTCAACGGAAAGCCGATTATCTTGTACGGTATGAATCGCCACGAACACCACCACCTTCATGGCCGTGCTGTGCCTTATGAAAGCATGCGTGCGGATTTGATCTTAATGAAGAAGCACAACATTAATGCATTAAGATGCGCTCATCAACCCAATGACCCCCGACTATATGAAGTTTGTGACGAATTGGGCTTGTACGTCATTGCAGAAGCAGACCTGGAGACACATGGATTCGATCCGGTAGAAAGAAACAATATTAAGGATCAACACTTAATGACCGAGTACGAAATCCAAGAGACGTCCTACAAGATGGCTAAAAAGTGGACCTCAGACAATCCAGAATGGAAGAATGCCTATCTTGACCGTGCTGTTGAGCTTGTGGAGAGGTTCAAAAACTTCACTTGTATCATCTTTTGGTCCCTTGGTAATGAGGCCTTTTATGGTCAAAACCACGCTCTAATGTACAAGTGGATCAAGGAAACCGACCCAACCCGTCTCGTCCACTATGAGGGAGACAGAGATGCTATTACAGCCGACTTATACTCTAGCATGTACTGGAGTGTAGACACGTTGAAGGCCCATATTAAAGAAAAGACTGACAAGCCTTTGATTCAGTGCGAGTATGGCCATGCTAGTAAGTGAAACCTCCAACCTAACAAAGATCTTGTTTCGTGTGTTGATTGGTGTTATCCAGTGGGCAATGGACCGGGTGGACTGAAAGAATACATTGAGGCCTACCGCAGCGAGAAATTACTCCAAGGTGGATTCATCTGGGAGTGGTGTAATCATGGGCTTCTTAAGAGAGATGGCAATACGTCTTACTATGCATATGGTGGTGATTATGGGGATGAACCTAATGATGCAGATTTCATCCTCGACGGAATGGTTTTCTCCGACCATTCTCCAACACCTGGTCTTGTTGAATACAAGAAAGTTATCGAGCCTGTCACTGTGCAATTGAAAGGGAAACAGCTAGAGTTAAAAAACCACTTTGATTTCATCACCCTCGACCACCTGGAGGTCTCATGGCACCTTGTCAAAGAGATAGGGAAGACAGAGCCGATTCCCTGGGAGCTGCCTGAGATTAAACCTGGGCAGTCGAAGCTAGTCGAGTTCCCTCCAGGGGTGGGTTTGGGCTCTGAGTCAACCTGGCTCACCTTGAATTTTTGTCTCCGTGATGCCACAGTCTGGGCACCAGCGGGCCATGAGATTGCTTGGGCACAGGTCCCGTTATTTGAGAATCACCCACTTTCTATTCCTTCAATTTCTGTATCATCTGAGTCGACTCTATCGATTTTAGAGGGACCGGGCAGGTTATACATCGCTTCGAAGACTTTCGGTTCGCGTTTCACTTACGACCTTATCAGAGGAAACCTCTGTTGGTCAACGGATACAGGCACAATCTTCAACAGCGGGCCGCAGCTAGGGATATACCGTGCTTTAACCCAGAACGATCTTGGTCTAGAAGGGCCTCATATCGAATGGGAACGTTTCCGCGTAGAAAGCACCCGCATGCTCGTCCAATCTGCCACTTGGCACTGCAATGACAACGGAACCGTGAACATCGAAACGAACGTCCGAGTTGCTCCTACGGTACTTGAGTGGGCCCTTGATGCTACTCTTACTTATACAGTCGCCGAGTCATCTGTCAATCTTCATGTGAAGGGCGACTTTTGTGGCACGTACCCGAAATACATTCCGAGACTCGGCCTCACTGTGCGCTTGCCTCGGCGCTACGACGCTTCCACGTGGTTTGGTAGGGGCCCAGGAGAGTCATATCGCGACAAGAAGTCTGCAGCCCGCTTCGGAACGTACACGGCAAGTCTAGGTGACGGTCTTCAGACTCCCTATGAGTGGCCCCAAGAAAATGGTAACCGCACGGAGACGCGTTGGGCTTGTATTCATTCATCATCTCCTGACATCTCATATGCGGCCTCTGCCGGTGCACTTGCGCCTGTGTCCGGACTCGAAGTGAGGATGGACTCACCATTCAATTTCTCTCTCCGTCAGTATTCGATTGCTGAGCTCGACCGTGCAAAACATCCACATGAGCTTTCAGAGCTAGTCGATGAATCCGAGCTAAACGTCGATCTTGCCCACCACGGCATTGGTACGGCAAGCTGTGGCCCGGGTCCTTTCGAGGGTCATAGACTGGAGGCTGGTCCCTTTGAATTCACTGTGATGTTCTGTTTAAGTGATTTAGAATAGATGAAAAGATAAAACAATGGCGCCATGGTGCTAGGGATGCCTAATGAATGTCCGATGTGTGGAAGTGGATAAATATTAAGACTTTCTATGGGAATAAAAACGCCTATATGGATTTATTGAGGGTCTACTTATAGTACATATACAATAACCTTGTAGAGCTTTACAGGAAAATGTGATAAAATCCGTTATTGTCTAGCTTAATGTCGGCAAATCAGCGCATGTGGATTACGATTGCAAGCTGCATCATCCCCTTTGTCAGCGTGCTGGTCATGTCCCTTCCTCCCAACCCAGCACAGTACAAATGGATCAAATGGGGCATGTATATCATGACAGTTGTATTTCCCTTGTCAATTTTCGTCGGCTGGAGTTTGAGTAAGTCATCTCCTCCCAGACAGATCACTCCCTCGACCGATGCGCTAATACTCGATACCAGTCCCCTCCAATGTCGTCTGTAAAACCAAACGTACGATCATCTCGTCCATGACCATGATAGCTTACTGTTTTGGAAAGATGACTGGTGCCCAGGTCTTCCAAACCAATGATGCTCCTCGATATGCCAAAGGAAGTATTGCATGCTCGGTCTGTTTCGGCTTGCAATCATTCCTCATCCTAGCTTGGCGATTCTGGTATATGCGGGAGAACCGACGTCGTGACCGTCTTGCCGCTGAAAGTGGTCTCACGAAGGAGGAGCGAGAGGAAAAGGCTCCTGAGTATGGAGAGAATGATACTACGGACCTTCAGAACCCGTACTTCAGGTACACTATGTAAGCATAGTGTAATTTTACATAATATCATATCGCCAAAAACCCAGAGCACGGTATATCTTAACTAAGAGGGTTATAGCGCCAGTGAAGATACTTTTACTTTGTTAGCATATTCATCCTCTAGTCCATCCGAATGCGAAGACCATGGTGTAGTTAAGTGGTTCTTGTACAAAGGTCATATATCGCAAATATATAAGAGTAATTCTTTGCGTTCTCGATATATGAAATTATATTTATTATGCCTACATAGATTTTCTAAATAATGTCGTTGGTAATGCCACACGGTAACATAATACACACAATAGAAATTAGGATCATCATATAGACATAAATTGCAAGAGCCTTTTCAAGTGACTGGCCTGATATAGGATCTTTCGTTTTATTTGATCACTGGTAGGTCCGAATATCAATCAATAACAATAGGCAGCACCATGTGCATCTTGACAGCGCTGACTGGTGCCACAGTGGGCCGCGACTTCCCAAACTTTTGAAATATCGCATACCAGAATGGCAATACCAAGAGAACTTTGGCCACAGGTATATGTCCCTGGTTGACATTTCACGTCCTGCGCGGTACAAGAAATTGCCAAGAAAGTCATGAGAATGGTGAGAATGGCCGTGAGGTGCATGTCGAGCTCTATTTCTGTAAAGCTGAGCTTGACCTGAAAAGTTAAATTTCAGCCGCAGGTTGAAATGTCTTTAGCGATGGGATATCACGTACTTGACCCGAATACTTGTGATGGAATGACTGTCGCATATGTAAGTAGCTCTCTACCCCAAGGCCAGACTTGGATTTCACTGACCTGCAGAGGACTGGAAACGAACCTTGGAAATAGGCAAGATTCGAAAGCTACTTGGGAGGTAGTTTCAGAACATTAGAATCGCCCGAGGACGGCATTAACGCAGTATTTATATTCATGCCAAGACGTATCCTTTGTGACAGCAGCTTTTCGCTTTGTCGGTTTAGGCTTTCATGGCTCCTTGACATGATCATGAGGGTAAATAAGCCCAATCTAACAATAGTAGATATTGAAACTGTGGTCTACAAAGAAAGTAGTCTGTATCCCATGAAGGCCGTCAAAGAGAAACTACTGGGACTTCTCTACACCCATAGTATCAAGTCGATATTTACAAACCTGGCGCTGACGTGGATGATGGACTATTCCTTAATTTCTTACATTCCATACAGGGGTCATTGTAAAAAGATGGAGTATAAGCGAAACCCTCCACACTTTAATAAGATAGTCAATTAATCATAGTCAACACTCGATAAACTCGAAGGAGAGCATTAACGGCAGGACTCATGTTTTGAGCTAGCAAATAATCAAGTGTAACGTTTTTAGAAACAATAAATGGTTCTTAAAAATGAAGTTGGCATGAAGGAAATAGCAGCCTAGCACACTCATACCATCCACGCTACAATTTGATTAATTTTGTTTCTTCTGTCTCCTGGAAACGCGTTACTTCCACATGAATGATTTTTGGTGTGTAGTTGAGTCTCTCCCGTCTTCAATGTATTATGACACCATCAACAGTTATTGTAGTTTGAAGGGGCATACAACCAACCAGTCAGTCGGTTAGCGATGTCATTCACGTACGAGTTAGTGGCTCCTTCACCGTTGTTCAAATCGGAGCTATCCACTGATCCTGAATTGTAGCATCGAGCGGCCTGTGCATGTTAGCAACCGACATTCCTGTTTCTTGTAATCCTTCTGGGCCTAGAACGCTTACTTCGTAGATGTTTCCATATTGGTTGATACACTGCACCAGGCCATCGCCATCGGCTGTCCCTTGAGTACCATCAATGATCATCTGTGTTATGCTTGCCTGCTGAGCTGAGTCGCTAGCTGAATTGCCAATGAAGGTCGAACCGCCATCAGATTGCATCAGGCCGGGGTTATCTGGCTGTGACGGGTCTGGATTCGTTGACGCGCACACATTGACACATCCAGAAGACTGTACAGAGCAAGATTAGCGCAACAACTCCAGACTTGTCCTATCTCGTGGGTAAACTCACTTCTTGTAGGATCGTAGCGAGGATAAAGCGATGATCAACCAACGACGCTTCGGCAACCTGCTGAATAGCATTCCAGATCAAGCCAATTTGCTCACCGGTATCGCCATTGCCGAATGCCCCCGCTCCATCTGAGCATGATCCAACACCAAGATCGGAACATGAAGTTGACATTGCAGACTTGGAATAATTCCACATGGCATCAAATTCGACCCATTCAGAGGATGGAGGGAAGTTTTCCCATCCACCGTAATAGCAATCTAGGTTAAATCTTGTAAATCGAGCTTTATATGCACGAGGGAAGATGCAGCTTACTATACTGGTCAGTGCCAGCATTTCCAGTACCGTCATAAATATTATCGTTGTTATAGTTGCCCGCGCCAGTTGAAAAAGCCTCCGAAGAAGTTACCTTCTGGCTGGAGGGGTTGGATACCAGCTCATGAGGAGCCCCATGCTGTATATCCTTCTGATAAGAGATCAGTCGACGTCTACCTAGGTAAGTCATAAATAGGATGAGGATAACATACACCTGGAGCCGCCAGCACACACGCGGCTAATATCGTCAACAAAGCAATGCCTCTCATATTCAACGTCAAAAGTACAACAAGTGGGAATACCGTTATTTGTGTGATAATCTGCCCAGGTTGATGTGAAGGAGAGGCCATTCCATCATTATATAGTTTGGCATCCAACAAGGCCTCGAGTCTCATATTTCTGTTGCTCTACGTTTGTTACTGCGAAGGACAGGCGAGCCATGTAACTCTGACTGAGTTTGTAGTCATACACATGTCTGAATTTGGAAGTTGGAGCCAAATCGACGATGTTTTCAGGTGTCATCGGTCAGCTGAACTCCAGGTAGACATTTTAGCTTCATAGAAAGCGTCCAATATACTTTTGCAATGGATGGAGACATCTGCCGCAGTTGAAGTACTATACTAGGTGCGCGACTTAAAGTATCGATATATAATGCTTTACGTGAGATCAAGTCGTTACCAACTGCCGTTTCGGGAAGGAGTTTGTTAATACTCGATCAGAAACCGAGCGCGATTTCTCTTGTGTATGGATTGGTTGTAGAGGGTTACAATCGCTAGTGAATAGTGAGTGGCTAATCAGTAATCACAGAGACAAGAAGCCCAACAGACCCTTGTCTAGACCAGGTTACGATTCGACTTTCTAGTAGATATTAATAACGGAATATCTGGAAAAGGCAATTAAACTCTGTCGCTAAGCTTTTATAATCTTGACTAACCGATCGGGTCTCTCTTTGACGTACAAACTACAAAGATCCCAGATTGCGAAAAACGAACCATGTACATAGTACAGGCAATTAGTCTTGGCCCCCAATGTAACCAATGTACCGTAACAGGAATATGCCCTCAATGTGGAAAGCGATGCACCATTTATAATATCTACCACACATTATGACTCCTCCCTACCCTTCCAGGTCATTCTCAATATGATATGGTGCACGACGACAATACATAGTACTCTATGATCATAATTTTAGCCCTGACATTTGAAGCGAATAAGGGAGCAAACAGATGGGATATGTTTAAGGTCATGCAGCATCTGGTTAAAGAAACTGAGACACTGTACCCAAGGAAGGACGAGCTAGAAAAGTCTAGGAGGTATCACTTCCAAGAGCCCGGGTAGGGCAAATTTCGCATAAGGTGGAGGAAGCCTGCACTTCTCGGATTGTTTCAATCACGCAAAAGCATGATCAAATCGATAACCCTCCTTGCCAGCCACGGGTAATCCTTAACCGTGAACATTATTTGCTTTACTTCAAGCTCAAACTTGTGACTACGTTACATTCAGTGGAGGGGCTTGACCTTACAGTTGACCAATTTTTGTTGCTGGAGCATTTGTTGTTCCGTTCAACGACAGCTGTTGCTCCAGCACACCTTCAGTACTAGAAATATGTCCGAAGAAGCTATTCTCCCGACAACTAGATATCTGACAGAGGACATTAGGGTGTTAATGGGAAATCTTCTACAAGATGGGGGCGAACTCCTAGGCGCAAAGATGGCCACAGCAAATGCTTTGTTGTGCATCCTCGACGGAATGATTGAACCCAAAGATAACTCTACAGTGGTTCATAATCATCATAGTGGTGGTAAAGCCAATTAGGCTTTGTTGAATGCAAGGAACAGTTGTTCTGACCCAAGACTGGTGCCCCAGCCAGCGGCTGACATTTTCGATTTTGCCTCAGATGACGAATGATCCGAGGAAGAAGGAGGCGTAATACGTAACATTCGACGGCGATATCACATCTACAATTTTAAACGTTTGGATTTGTTGACACATTTAAAAGACTTGATGCAATCCCTGAATATGTTCCTCTTCATTACCATATCATAAAAAGGTTGCAGAATGGCCTTAAAATTGGTCCTGGAGTTCTGGACGTGTATGTGCACAAGGAAACAATCAATATGACCGATTCAGCGATACATCTTTTATCCGGCGATGCAGAATCTTGTAGCTGCCCCTTGCTCCTTCAAAATCCTCTTTAGATGGTAGAAAATGAATGTCAGCATGAAAGCATTGTTTTGGTGAATGTTTATATATGAACCAAAAGTTTCCCTCGATCTTTGTTGAGGGAATGTCCTTGGTGCTATGCTGGGAGCTACAACATTTGGCAAGGATTGGATATAGTTAGTCGTTAGGAAGAATTAGCTAGGGGCACCCTTTTCGAGTGCCCAACAATCATATCATTCTATATCTCCGCCGCTCGTGCCTGAGATAAGCAGTAAATTGCTACTTCAGATTCATCGCATGAAGTTTGTATGCAGTCACTACGACTAAATGTCTCTCGAATCGCTATGCCCAATCCTAGGGCACTCCAAATATCCTCATACTCAAACAGAATTCCGAGTGTGTGGTATGTGGTACTTTGAGGGTACGTACTTGATGATTTGTCATACTCATCTGCTTTGTTCATGGACCGTCAAAATCTCTTATTGTCGATCAGCCTTGTGCGGCTCACCAAGGCTACCGGTTTCCAGGCCTCTGTGCGATATTACTAGCCAATTCTGGAAGCAAGAGGCATCCAGAAAATTCGACTTGGTACTTGTATTAGCGTACGAATGGAATATCCCGTACTCTCATAATGGCGGCGTATCTAACGTCAGCGGTCTATCTACACCGGAGGCAAGAAATAGGAGCCGATCATATTACGCAAATCAAGCTAACAAGATCGACAGGTACCTTGATTAGAGTTGTACCGAATGATCGCCAGTCTTAATGTCATACGATTTTCCGAAATATGATCTGCATACTAAACAAAGACGGGATCTTGGGGGCTGTTATTATGTGGTTACATCCTTCAACATCTATAGGTACTCTGCCGATGAGACCAGAAGAGAAATTCACATAAGAGCTTTACCTCACAGGGTATCCAAACTTGTTATGCTCCTCAGAAGCTACTAAACATCAGTTGAGACTGGAAAAAGGCTTCTTCTTGTGATATCGAGACATCATGAAGACCTATTCATCACTTTTAGCCTTGATGGTGACCGTGGCTACCGCCGGTATGCCTCCCTCTTATTTTCCTCATCTTCAATGTCAATTAAACACTGACTTCGTTTTATTGTGCATCAGCCTCAACCACTAGCAGCGCGTTCTCCCAATTCACACTCGTTGTTTCGGCATCCGACTCCAGTATTAACGGGACGGCTTTAGTTGCCACCAACAATAACGAGATTGATATTGAAGGAGTACTCGTGCCTATACAGGGGAACGGCTCGCCATCTATCTTTTACTTCGACTCGGCAACCGGTCGTCTGGTAACGGACTCTGATTTGACTTACGAGGAGCGATTTGCTTACACTCTGTATGGCAACTATACGAGCAGTGTGCGATTCAACATCGGATCAAACATCAGTGGGAATATAGCTTATCCCATTTTCACAATTGCCGATGATGGAACGGTCATAGCCCCGAATAACTTGACTTGGGCATGGTGTCCAGATGATTTCAACGTCGGAAATGGCTACTACCTGCCAGGTAGCATAACCCTAGGCGATATCGCCAAAGGATGTGAGGCAATTATCGGGTTGAGAGGGGTAGATGCTACGACTTAGAATGAACTCAAGTCAATTTGTTATGAACAACGGCAAATAAGATCTTTCGGGTCCAACACAGAGTGTGATGAGGTATGGAAATGTCGATATATCCCGATGAAAGGTTCAGGAGGCCCTTCGTCATTGCTGGCCATTCCGACCATTCAATTAATCTTGAAATGATGGAAAGTTGTCAAAGCAAGTTTTAGTTTTCTCTACTAAACAGGTGACTGAAGACGGATGTCGATGTATATAATTTAAGCAACCTCAAAGGCTTAACTCTACTGGTTTCGTAAGGATACAGGACTTTCCATCGCACTGAAATTCTCTAAACATATTTGCTGTAATATCCTTATAAGACTCATTGCACGATAGCAGCCCATGCCGGGAATAGGTCTGGTGTTGCAGCTCCTAAACAAGGTACCCTCCCTGGGTCGCCTTTTTGCATGGCAGACTTGTAAGCTGGGCGTTCTCCAATCCGTTGTAGCCATGAAAGGATACCGTCGTAACCAGTAAGATCAATAGGATAATAAAGCCTCATTGTCGTCACGGAAGTGACTGTCATGATATCTGCTGCTGTAAACTCATCTCCTGCCAACCAGGTCGCCTGAGTGAGTCGATCATTGAGCATATCCAAGACTGCCTTCACTTTGGCGTTTACGCTTTTCTGTACAGGATTTTCAGGTGCCAGCTTTAACTGTCCAACAAGTAAAGCTCTGAATATGGCGCCCTGCAAATTGGTGTTGGACTGATGAAACCAGTAAAGGTAATCACTATAGTTTTTGTGAGACGGAGGTAAGACCAGTCGCCCATCGCCATGTTTGTGGATGATGTACTCGACAATTGCTGCGCTTTCCCCCATCGTTAGGGGGTTGGAAGTATCGAAAGTCGAGTCCGTGATTATCGGAGCGCCGCCCATCGGTGTGAGCGCCTTCATCTCAGATGGAGCAAACAGAGGGCTTCGATTGTAACGTTTTAACTCGTAGGATATTCCGAGTTCCTCGCAGAGCCAAACAATCCGCTCGCTTTGGCTGCACTCGAGATGATGTACAGTTAACATGGTGATGGGTGAGGGTGAGGGTGAGGATTCAATAAATAAGGTAGAGCTCGTTGCATGTGTCAAATTGAATTCGTTCTCATCCAATGTTCAAGTACAGGTAAAAAATCATTTTTTATATAAGAATTGACAAAGGGGTTTTCTGTCTCTCTGAAGTTGCGGAACCGCTTGTGAACCGCTATGGAGCCGCGACGGATCTCCGCGATGGGCTGGAAAGATTACTAAGAACATAATTCTAGACGTCCTGTTCAGTCTATTCCACGACTAATAATTGTTTCGCGCATCTACTCTGTAGTAAAGTAACACAGTGTGAAGTTTTCTTATCCATGCCGTAATCCACAGTGCCGTTGGTCCAATCATTGTGATCCATGATTAACCCTAAGCGAGTCGGGAAGCCATAGTTATATCAAACATATATGATCATCAACCTTGGAACTCCTGCGGATTACTCGCCCATGTCAGGTATCCACATTTACACGTATATCGATTGGCCATGAGAGTGGAATCTTAGAATCCGGGAAGACTGCCTAATCAAGCAGCTCATCAAAATTCTCCATAGTCCAAGACTCCATCAAAAGATCTCCGTAAAAAGCTAATAACCTGTTCAGTGGGGGCTGGATAGATCGGGATCCTGCCACCGTTGATTTCATATCGAACAGACAATTCAGAACAGGTTTGATTGATAGCATCCAGTTGGCTCCATCATCCGGTGTCTCGCTGTCGATGATACGTTGAATAATACCATCGATACTCTTACTCAAAACAGCCACAATTGGCGTAAGGCTCGCGTGATGTGAAATGAACGGTAACTTCATCTCCGAATCGCCGGAGACGCTGATGGATGCATTTTCGGTAGACATATCAACGATGTGTTTGGAAATTGCAATAACCGACGAAATCGCAGCCGTCTCGTACTGTTTTGCTTTGCCTCCTACAAGTTCCATGAAGTTGTTTTCTTGGCTTAAAGAACTATTACGCGCTCGCTGAATCTGTTCGGCTAGAGTTAGAGTTCCTAGACTCCAAAATAGAACCAGATAGCCTGTTTGGATTCGTTTCAGTATTACATGCCGTAAATGACGACAGGGAGCTAAAAACATACCAAAAGACAGTTTGGATGTTGAAGAAAGGGTCTTAAAGTCGACCATACATCGATTACGGAACCCATCATATGCATGGTTAAATTCCTCGACAAAGCTTATTGCAAGGTCCAATGCACTGACTAGTTGAGATGACTCTGCAACAATTTCAGTGTCGCGTACAACCTGCTTCACTTTCGCAGTTTGCCTTAATATGCGGTATAGCAGAAGCACGGCTCTCTGGCAGACTAATGGTACATCCGCATCCACAAAATCTTCTACAGGCCGGGGAGTGCTTCGCAAACCAGTCACTATTACAAATTATCAGTCTTTTGAACATACGGCACCCGTGTAGAACTTACCAGACAAGTCGAATGTATGTTCGGCGAGTATACAATCCCGTTCTGTAAGTAAGGCCCCAAAAGTGTCCTTGATATATGCAAACCATTGAAAGGCTTTAACAGAGAACTGAAGCAGGTTTCGGTAAGTCGAAGTGCTGCTCAACAGCTTGACATACTCGTCCACCATATTTTTTAAACTCTCAAATTGACGGAGACATTGATCGAGAATATCGTTCAACTCGCCCGCAACATCTTTGGCCTCTTCTGGAGCAACGGACATATGAAATAGAATCATTGCATATACCCGTGTGAAAGACCTGCCAGGCGTAGAGTTCAAAATTAAAGACCGGGCTTTGAACCACGAGCTGGGAAATAGATGAAGGTCCTCTGTCGATGAGCCTTGTGATCTTTGATTTATTGGAAATGAATTTTCTGTCTCGTGTGAGTTTGGTACTGCCCATTGAAGGGCAAAAGCTTGCTGAGCTGCTACCAGCATACGTGCATCTTCCACCCTGCTTCGTCGATCCAATCTATTTCCATAAAAGTGGCCAAAGTGATCTAGAAATTTGGCCAACCCGACAAACGTGATTTTGATTGAATCGCCAAGCGGTATGTCTCGCGGTGAACCTCCCTGACGAAGATGTCTTAGAGCCGGCAGACTTTGCAACATGCCCACGATAGGAGAATTTGTTATTCTTGGACCGGAAGGTTCATTCGAATGGCGATCGTCTCCAATTACCAGCGATGTATTTTCAAGGTCAAATGTGTACCTATGACTTGGACCAAATGGATTGCATTCGTATTCCAGATATCTTGATTCCATTCCATGCATCATGGCGGCATAAGTGTGGTAGAGACATGTTCCTAGCGACTTTGCTGTGAAGGTCGAGTTGAGCAGTTGTGTCGGGCCTCCCTTCCAAGAACTGCAAAGTTGTGCTCGTTCATATTGTTTTCTAGAGCCAGAGTTTTGCGGCGGAAGACTAATCTGTAACCCATAGTCACTTCTCATGCTGTTTATGTCCAAAATGGACGGTTGAGCAGAATCAACCGTTGCCAGATCTTGCCGGTCTTTATCAAGTCTTTCCAAATTCAAATATTCAGTAACTATATTGTCGTTCAAGTCGTCAAGCCCAAGAAAAACATCTCCGTCATAAGGCTGAAGAACCGAATTCCAATCCACCGTATCAATATCCTCCACCAGCTCCCCGATTGATGTCAATTTTGTTGATTGAGACTGGTCTTGCTTATGGCCCGAACTAGTAGAATATCGCTTACTCTTTTTCTGTTCCACGCGTGTTGAGACGTAGTCGAAAGTGCAATTGTATCCCAGGTCCTTGCAGCGGAGACAAGCCAGTCCCGGTCGACGAGTGGTTCCTTCATAAACACATTTGCGCTTCAGTCGGCGACATGGATCGCAACTAGAGTACTGGCGCCGGGATGACATTCTATATATATCATGATTGAGTAGCTGTAGTCGGCATCTGAAGTCACCACGATCTTCTTGAAGCGAACAAAGTTCTTTAGACCGTGTCATTTCGCGCTTCCTTGGCAAGCTCAGAAACCCACTGCATTAAACCCTACATAGTTTAGTAGGCGATTGAAACTCTCCGAGTCTAACCCTAAGTGATCATGAATCAGGATCATGCCGGAGATTGCCGGACCTGAGAACTTTGGGAAGTATCTGACCCCAGGATCGACTTTGACAAATAATAAGATGAACGATGAAACTCGATGCCGTCGATCCATTATTTTTCTCAGCATTTTACTTCTCATTTATACGCGTGTTAACAATAGTAATTCGCCTGTAACAAGGGGCCACTCGTACATTCCTAGACAACATTGGAACCGGCTCAGGTGGGTGCTGCGACATAAATATACAAAAATGTATATCCTCAACTCTGGAAATCTATCACCGAAGGTTGGGGGTTAATGTTTCCGCAATTTTCCAAGCGTGAACGAGGTAAAACGCCGATATCATACAGAAATTATCATTCCACTTTTGGATTCATTTTCATAAGCACAATTTAATTTCCTGGGAATGGTATGTTCTTGGCTCAGCTAAGTATAGCCTCTATTAATTTTGAGGTCCGCCCCTCAAACGTCAAGTTAGCTTGGTCGGTCTCTCAGTAATGAGTCGAAGTCTTACCTGTTTTATAACTACTTGCATTACTTGCCAAGTACATATATGGGCCCTTGATCTCCGCGGCATTGCAGAGTCTGCGACTGGAAATCATGTTGAACCATTTTCTTCTCCATTTTCAGGAATGAAATTTAAGCACTATTTGGACAATCACTTATCAGTCGTTGATTAAATGCAAACTACATCACCTTATTCGCCCCATTCATAGATAAATTCCACTTACTCTCGGTGTCAATGAAACCCTTTTTTTAAACACATGTTAGTATAATGGTCAAAATGTGTATTTCGAAGGTGAAAACTAAAACTTATAGGCGAAACACAGTTCACTCTTGCAAAATCCGCCCACTCCATGGCAAGAGACTTGGATAGATGGACCAGAGCAGCTTTACTGGAATTATACGCAGCCTGCTTCTGCGGCATATTCACAAGAGTCGCTGAGACCGATGCCGTAAAGATGATTGACCCTCGGTGTGGAATTCCTTCTTTTCCTTTCTGCTGTCTTTCGAATATATTGGCTGCTGCTTGTGCTGTCTAGAATGCCCCATTGAGGTTGACATTAAATATTTCTCGAAACTTATCTTCTGGACATTTCTGAGCTGGAATATGGTCGGTGATGCCTGCATTTGCTACCACAATATCGAGTTTACCAGCCCTGAGTTCTGCTGTTGCTTTCTCCAAAGTAGCCTGCACTTCGGTTTTCGATTTTACATCGCATTTGTATGCCATCACAGATTGACCTTTATTTGCAGTGGCAATGGCCGCAGCAATATCATCAGCCTCTGCTGGAGAAGTGCTTGTGTAGGTTATGGCAACATTTGCACCGGCCTCACACAGTCCTCGAGCAACTTCGAAACTGATGCCACGACAGCCTCCAGTGGCAAGGGCGGTTTTCCCCGAGAGGTCGAAATTCGTAAGTACCGGTGCACCAGGGCACGGATGTGGTGCAAGAACCATGTTTATAGAATTGTTAATAAAGATAATATATCTAATGTAGCTGATCTCTTGTGTATTGCTGTTGTTTACCTAGGTATGTAAAGTTTTAAGATCCAGCTTACTATATAGCTTTACGGCCTAGTGGTTCACACCCTCGCCCTACCATACGGACAAGAATTCAATACTGACAATCATGCTACATACGATGTATAGAAATTCCAATCCTCGTCCACGAGTCCAGGCATCTTTTATTTCACTTTCGATTCCGCTGTTCGTAGAACGGACGTCAGTCAACCTGTTGACACACCCAGTATTCTCTATCAGGGCTGCTGCTTTTGTAGATGCTTAACAGTCTGTTTACTAAAATCTCATTCGTATGATATTGTATCTTCGTATATGACACCAATTTGCTGGAGCCATTGAAGTGTATGACTCCTTTGTGGGTGTTGTAATGTAATTACGTGAGTAACCCTAATGATGGATTGATCACTCAGGGTTAATACTACCTTACGCACTCGCTCCTGATATAGTGAACTTGATTATTCATAGAAATAGATTATTGAGATAGTGTTGCTCTTCTTAGAACTTATATGAAGGAAATTATTGATTTTAGACACTTCTATCTTAGTATCTAATCAAAAATGATTTAATAATTCTAAATTCATTGGACTCCCTTGATGATGACTTTTAGAGTTTCTTTCTGTGCCTTATTTACTAACTTGAATGCCTCTTCTGTTTGCTCAAATTTGAATTGATCTATAATAAGAGCCCGAGGGTTAACCTTCTCTGATGCAACTAAGTCTACAGCACTTGAATAATACCGGGTTGTGTACTAAATTGTGCCTTTAAAATAAGAGCTCTAATGCATGCAGTTGTGATTGGGAAAACAATGTTCTGTAATAGTCAGTATTTCTACTCAAATCACTCTTTGAATGGGCCTCTTAACCTCCTTGCCCATTCTAGCTTGCACGTATCTTCACAAAGAGTTTGCGGGATGGGATATCCCTCCTTTGAAAATGGAGATTCGTCGACGCGTCTGGTGGGCGTTGTGTGTGTTTGATGTAGGCGCCACTATCACGTATAGTAGACTGATGGTTTGGCTTTATGAAGGCGTGGAGGTGGCTTCTTCGCTGAATGTGACTGATCGTGTAAGTTGTCGCAATTTCGAACTATGCTAAAGGATAAATTAATAGCAGAGACAGGACCTAACTGTAAACTCTACGAGCTACCCAGTGGAAAGATCGGAGGTGATTCCGTACACGGCAGTAAGCACGCAGGCCAGATTCCATATGGCTACAAACAATATATACACTTCGTGTAATTTCGAAGCCATTTCCTGCGGCGGAAGAACTACTGGCCTTGGAATCTCATTGTTTGGAGCCCTGGGTTACCGGTTTGTCATCTTATTTTCGAGAGGACAGCAACATTGATGTGAAGTACACATTTCCTCACGCCGTGATGCAATGGCGTTATCGAAACTTTCGGATCATCATGTTTTAACTCATTGTAATTCGAATAGCCCTAAATTCACGATTCTCGCGCGATGAGATGTCCGAAATAAAAAGTGAGGCTTACTCACGGTGTCTTTGTGACGCTGCGTAGTCAATTAAATCGATCAGCGAATATTGGACCACACACGAACACAACTGCCTTACTGCTTGGTATGCTTTCTAAGTACAGGGCATCTATTCCTATGAAAACTAGGTATTCTAGAACTAGTTAATCATGCGTTCTGACAGGTATTTCCTATTTCAAGCCGCACCCATACCCTGTATATACCTCAGATCCCCCTACTCAGCAAGCACCACATTGGGTAGAATAGCTCTTAATGACACTTCGTACAATTCGTGCCATGAACTCCTCCAGTGCAAGCTCTGGCCGATGCTATAGAATAATTATGGACCTTTGCGGTCCATTTTTGAACGGGTCAGACGTGACTACTTCACAGCGGCCAGCTGAGCATAGATCAAATGACCTCCATCTCCATCAAGAGTTCTCTCATGGTGATAATGCTACAGATTTTCTGCAAGAGGCAAATTACGAAGAGCTGATGCCTATCGACGAGAGTCCTCCAACTCAAATCAGCCAACTTTTTCCGATGATGTGGCCGAATGTTACAGCTCTTGAAGCAGCCGGTGAGGTTATAGACGAGGATGCATGGCTCGAGTTTCTCAAAGAGGGGGCGATGGCACAATGAAACTGTTCTGATTCACAGAATAATCGTTCTGGCAAGACTACTAAATTGATTGGTTCGGTTATGGTACTGACACTGGAGCAGTACATGCACTCCGTTCCAGCGAAGTACTTGGTGGAATATAGACCATTTTGATGTGAGCTCAAGAATGAAGTTATTAACAGCCATCTAAATAAAATTGCAAAGATCGGCGGAGCCATTGTGTTGCCAAGTTTTGAAGTTAGAAATCCAACAGTAACTCTAACTCCCTTTATATGATATAGCTTCTCCTCACTCGGATGGACCATCGTGAACTTACCAGAATCCTCGAACCATACGATAAACCTGAGACCCTGACCAGTCTCGAAACTTTAAAGTTTCAAATTTTGGTTAACGTCGTTCCACTAGTACACAGCCCGGCGAGGGTGACTTGTCGTCCGCAATGTGGTGGCACGTCAGACGACTTCGGTATGTATTTGGCCATTGACAAGATCCACAGTCTTGCCCCCGATTCCCCCCATAATCAAGGCGCACCATCTTACGCATGCCATATGGGTAAATGATCCACTCTGGCTCCTGGGATCAAAGCCGTACTGCGAGTCATTCAACCCCATATATCAGACAATCATGCTGCCACCATCACTTTCAAGAACAGTAACTATTCTCATGCAATCCCTATACCGTAAGGACCATACGGAGAGGCAATATGAAGGATCACGAAATTGTTGGGCACGCCATTGCTGCCGTTCTACCCAAATATGAGCGGTCCTGGTTTCGGGTTCCTCATCTGTTACAACTCAACCTCATTCTTCTTGTGCCTTTAATGTCATCTGCTGTCGCAGGATACGATGGTATGCATCTAGTGATAACTTCGAATTACTGCTGCTGCGCCCCATTTTGCACCTGCTAACGTACAATGCTCAGGATCAATGATGGATGCCCTTCAATCGATCAGTCAGTGGAAAATTTACTTCGGCAATCCATCAGGTTCAGTACTCGGTGTCGTCAACGCTGCACAGTCGATCGGAAGTTTCATCTCTCTTCCTTTCGTTGGCCATCTTTCAGATCGTCTCGGTCGCCGCAATGTATTGTTGTCGGGGGCTATCTCGATCGTCATTGCGTCTGCTATCCAAGCTGCATCTGTTAATTACGGCATGTTCTTGTTTTCAAGGGTGCTTGTCGGCATTGGATCAATGCTCGTTGTACAGCCTTCGCCGATGTTAATAGCGGAGCTGGCCTACCCGACAGATTGAGGCAAATACACCAGGTAAATGCAGTTACTCATTCTGTAGAATTCCCTTATTACAGATCCTTTTTTGGTGGGGGGTTCCGGAATTGCCACGGTATGTATATCCTTGTTGACGAATGTATGGTTCTAGATCGAATCCATGACTGAGGTGCTGCGTAGGTGTCTCATCGCCAATGGACGAACAGACGACGCCGTTCGAACATTAGCCCAGTTCCATACTGGAGGAGACGCTGAACATCCACTTGTTCATTTCGAGGGGAAGAAATTGGTAGAACAATTGAAATGGAAAGAGAAGCCTCTAAGGTCGAATGGAAAACGTTGTTGAAGACACCAGGCAATCGCAAGAGAACCTTTATCGCTATCTGCATTGGAGCATCTGCTCAACACAATGTATGCAGCTAACTCCGATCCTACCTCCTACATCAAACCAAGACCTTACACTTATTTGTCCAGGGAATTGCTGTTGTCTCGTACTACTTGACGCTCGTCTTGGACACGGTTGGTGTCACAGACACTGATACCCAAACACTGATCAACGGGTTGCTAAACGTCTTCAACTTCATTGTCGCTCTGTGTGCAGCGTTGCTAGTTGACAAATTGGGACGTCGGACTCTGTTTCTCTGGTCTGCCGTGGGCATGTTGATATCATCCATTATTTGGGCTGCCTGTTCAGCCATTTTTGATGGCACCCGAAACACCGCATTAGGTCGAACTGTTATCGCCTTCCATTACGACATTGCATATACGCCACTGTTGCTGGGATACCCGACCGAGATCTTTCCTTATTCAAACCGCAGCAAAGGCTTGACACTTGAACTGCTGTCGGTTTACGGATCCTTAGTTATTCTTGTATTCGTCAATCCTATTGCGTTAGACAATATCGGATGGCACTATTATATTTTCTCCTGTTGCTTCGATGTCCTCGTGTTAATGGTTACCTACTTCATGTTTCCCGAGACCAAGGGCTACGCTCTCGAAGAAATCGCTGAAGTGTTCGATGGTCCTGGGGCGGTTGGACAAGTCAGCATGTTTTCTGGACTCAAGGGGGATGTTGATGAAATCGGTGAAGCAGAGCATGTAAATTGAAACATGTGAGCTGATAGGTTCCTACCTAGGTAGGTAGTGGGAGTGCTGGGGTCGCGGTAATCATCTTGTCATGCCATAATTTTGGAACATTGAAGTGGGTGGTGTGGTAGCAATGACTATACACCCAACCTTGAATCAACCTATAGTTACGTGCAAATACATCTGAGTTCTACTATATTATCTTGTCAATCATTCCATGGTCTCAAGAGTAGATTCCGCGACAGGGTCCAATTTGTCCCACTGTTCAATACAGTAAGTTGGCTTCCAAGGCATATGAATTAAAAGCTTGAGATTTCATGTTTATATATCCACCTACCTAGGCAGGTGAGCCGGATGCACTGCATAATACCGACAGGTCATTTGAAAGCGTGTTTATCAAGTAGTTCTTGGGTTATTCCGCTTGTATTTGATTACTTAATGCTTTTCCCATATTGCCAGAAGATATTCATTCTATCACCAGCAACCTGGTTTCATGATTGGGACTATAGCCGACATCCATTGTACGGAGGCATTGTTCAAGACCCGTAGGGTTCAATGTTACGTTTTTGCCCTAACCCTATGTTGTATAGTTTCCAATGCGATTTAAGATCTTTCTTAACGTACTCATGATGGTGATGAACGTGAAAGCATTTGATTAGAGGACATACATGTATTGAGCAGTAATTAGTGTTAGGCTTCTTTGAAAATTTATCCTTGCTAGATATTTTCGCCGCCTCCAGACAACAAAGCTAGGGATACGAAAGACTTCCATGGAGTAATCCATATTAATAGACGCACTACTGTGCCTCTTGGGACCTTCGATAGTAAATACCAGAAGAGGAATCAAAAACTGAGACACTATTTTCTTTCGTTTTTACTGGCTCGTCTATTTTACACTCGGAATATTATGCTACTTTAGACTAGGTGGCTAGCTGGTATGCGGAATGCCTGCAAGTTCATAATATGTTGTGGAAACTAGCTCTGCTACTATTGACCACTCTACATGACTACCGCGCATATCCGAGTGGGTTCTAGTTTGGTATCCATATTAACCTTGCCAAGTGCTTTTAGCTCTCAGGGCAACTGGTGAGAAAACCTTGTCCTCGATTACACGCACGATTTATATAGAGTTCATGTATTACACTTCACTTATATTTACTATGGTCTAGATGAATGGCCAGAGAGACCGCCTCATGCATGTACTAACAACCACTAAAGTATGAAGAGTAAATTCCGGGTAGATCATTTCCGGGGTAGAGATCCATACATCAAATCACTAGTTATGATACTCTTTGCATGTGGCATTTGTGTCATTGAAGTACTAAATTATCAGCAGAATAGGGAACATAGCGCCCTGGCCCCTAGATGGAAACAACAAAATCACCTGCGACACTTCTGAAAGTGGCTATGGTAGCCGAGCAGGGTAACTAACGGGAACTGAGATGTTTATGGAATTATGAGGGGTGGTATAATAATAGGCATCCCTGTCGGTATTAATATTGTTCGTGATCTAAAGTTGTTGACTAGATTAGGTTGCAAGAAAGTTCATGAATCTGATTAACTTGGTTTGCTGCTTAGATTTGCCCGAAATGCTGTCGAGACCATGCACATGAACGCTTTGCATAGGCCACTTATCCACTCAATTGGCTTATAACTTGCTCAATTTCCGTGGTGGAACCTGAGCTGCATCATACGTCGTAAAACTTGCACCTCACAGGATGCTGAGACCACTCGCATAACGAGAGCTAACTAAAATTTGAAAGGAAGTAGGTAACTAGGGCACGCTGTATCGGTGAGAAAATCCGTCGATAGGTTTAGAAGAAGGGAAATACTGCACAATCAGAGTCATTCGCCCACCCCAACATTTCTGAAGTGCAAGTTCGTATCGATTCTAGCGGAGGACGCCCTTGTTTCAATCCGGACTGTGACACCCTGTAGCTCGCTTCGAGTGCCTCGAAATCTTCCACTAAGACGGACTATCGCCAGCCACCCGTCCGGCGTCAGCTGTTCTTCCAATAAGGTGGCGCCGAGGATTGTATGTAACTCACAGCCTGGATTGACAGCATGGAACTGTAAATAGTACGGAGTAATGATCCATGTTCCGCAGAGTCTAAAAATTGAGAAACAGATCAAGTCTCGAACAGTGGGGGGACGATCAGCGGGTTGACCAGCAACTATAATTGAATCGTCAAGTCAGACCCCAGCATTCGACGCCAGCCAAACTCACCAGTTCGTGTCGGAAACTCTGATCTTCGGGTTCTAGCCTCTCCTACGGCAGCCTATTACTCTCCACCAGCCCACTTAGACAGACCGGGCTGGCTGTGAGCCTGTGTCAACCGCCACGCGTTGTTCACCTTTACGTCTTACCTCTTCGCGTCGAAACACAATGCAGCGGCAGAAGTCACAGATCCATACGATCATACCCTTGTCATGCTTGCAGCACTTTTTTGAGTGTTTTGTAACCGAGCAAGTTCAGTGACAAATACCTCCACTCATACATTATCCACTTGCAAGGCCATTGGCTTGATCACAGCAGGCATCTTTGCATAGGCTCCAGCTTGCATCGCGATGAACCTCATACTGCCCCATAATATCCGGTACGTGATCTGAGCATTACTCTATGACATACGATCTTCAAATGGTAGAGATTGCCTTGATGGGTTTGATCTGCACACTGACAACGATGAAGGCATGACTACGACATGGGAGAATACTACGTAGTGAGACTTAGATGTTCACATTGCTGTCGGTCGGCGCGACAATGATTCGGAAATATGGACGAGCTACGCTTTCATATGCGGGTCTTTTCTCCGGTTGGTCGAGCGTGCTCATACCCCTGCGCTCCAATTGAACCATTTCATTCAAGACTTGTCGTCTGAAGCTTCGGACAAAGGAATCGAATGCATGTGTGGTTCAGGCAGCCATATGTTACTACAAGGTGTCTCAAATGCAGCACATTGTTACACTAAAATAGAACTCTGAGCAAGCTATATTGCCTATACCATCCAGTGGCTGGTAGACGGCTACGGCGGCTTAGCTGAGTCCGAGGGAGAGTCTGCAGTCGGTGTCTTTGTCTCCACCGGAAAATTGTCCACGAGCCATTGACTTGGTTCAATTGCATAGATTCTGAGGTTGTTGTCAGAGCTCGGACCGTCGTGCTGCGCGCTGTACTCCACATTCTTCTTGTCGAAATTTGCTCGTGATATGATTCAATGGGATCAGCAACCAGTTTTGGACAAGCTCATGCATGGATGATTCCAATTCGAGAAGAAGATGTTTGTGGATCGCTTGATCATTCCAATCTTGGTATTGGATCATTGATCTGATGGTAGATGCGAGCTGTACTCGGGCGCGTAGACATGAACCTTGCCACCATACGGCAGCATCATATATTCTAAGGAAGCCCAAGTCGGAGTAGCCGGGTGGTCCTCCGCATTAAGAAAGCTATTCAAGGCTCCACTGTGCATAATGCATCGAGAGCTCGGACGGTTGGCTCTGATGCATACGACCGTCGCCCTTGTATCTTGCTAGATAGCTTTAATAGACAGGGAGTGCGCACATCGAAGGCTCAGAGAGATTTTTCTTTGCTCGACTCTTTACATACATCATACTGAAGCCGTTGGATGTTTTGTCTCAAGTGCTTCAAGTGTTGCAATAGAGGACCCGAAACTGACCCTCCTCTTCCCCCAAAGTTGGTTTCATCACCTAAGATATCCTCGGTAACAGACCCGTTGGAGCATCGCGTTGATCAAAATACTATCAAACCTCCCAAGGATACCATCCAACGGAAACCAAAACCCCCAACCTTCTCAAGCCCACAACATCCTCCCCCTCCTCCAACAAACATGGCCCCGTCTCTACAAGCGGAGTCTCCCTTGAATCCTTTGTCTCCCGGGCCGGGGGGACACTGGAGACGAATCTCTGGGGGTCTTCACGATTTCGACAGTGTCTCTAATGGCGCTGCCCGCTCGGTGGTCTCCCGGAGAATCTCCAGAAAAACAGCAGGCGCTGGAGAGTCATCAAACATTTCGAACGTGGTATATTCCCTCAAGCGCAGAAGTGGCGATGAACTGGGAGCGACGACATCTTCCAAGCTCCTGAATGCAAACCACGCTACACTCCTGGACTGGATCCGTCATCAGCGTATGAGTAAGATTCCTCCAGAGGGCAGCAGCTATGACAAGGTCCTCGCATGGGCTCAACTATTTGTTGAGCGGTTGCACTCATTTGACCTCGCTATCGAGCACTTTGCGGGAGATAGCTACCTGGCTGCACAGTTGGCATACGGTTATTGTGCAATCTTGCTAGAGGTTTGTGTCCTTTCTCATGTTATGCACGGTTCTCAAACTAACACCGCCTTCATAGCTTGGTGAAGAAAACTCTTCCGCCCTTAGAATCTCTTTTGGATTTTTCTACAGCATATCAATGGTGCTAGTCAACCTTCTCGAGCGTACCGAGCTTTTCGCAGTGTCCCAAGAGATCAAAGAGCAACTCGTCCTGGCATTGACCGACCTAGTCACCCTAGTGGCCAGTGTATCGACATACTTTCACAAAGCGTTGCGGGGGCTGACAAAGCCTTCCATATCCGTGAATATTTATGGCACTTTCTCGGGACAGATTGAGAGTTTCCGTGGTCGGTGCGAGAAGATCTCTGAGGCAATGTGGAAACACCAACTCCTGAAAGATGACTTGGATGGGGAGCGAGGTAAACTTCTGCAAAGATCACCAAAAGGCACTATGTCCATTACATCGACTAACATAATTCTGTTTACAGTTTCCGAGATCAAATCTATCAGACAATGGTTGGCTCCAGAAGACCGTGTGCTTGCAAATGTGGCCGAGAATACATCACACCTTGCCCATGACCGTGAAGAATTGACATGCCTTTGGTTGAGTCCTTATCTGACTCGTTTTCTGAAAAGTCAACAACTCAAGGGTCTCTCAATTTCAGGTGCACCGGGCTCGGGGAAGACAGTTTTAGCTTCGGTGATTGTTGACCATCTACAACACCCTATCGGTGGCATTACATACAACACACTATTTATCCCGATCAGTAAGAAAGAGTCCTCCTTCTGCAGTGGGCCAAACTAACTTAATTCCGAACTGTCAGATGCTCGGGTTCCTGTTGAGACGGAACCTCAGGCAGTGGTGAAGTCAATCCTTCGCCAGTTGTTTGAAAAACGAATCGGTAACACGCAGTTGTTTCAAATTCTTTCCAATGCCTACGATCGTAGTAGAAAGGCCGTTAGCATGGATGAATATGAGAAGATCCTTTGGGATGCTTTAGACGCTTCCCTTGGATCCCCTCTCCGTGGAGCGAAGCCTGTCGTTCTTGTCGTTGACGGCCTCGATGAAGCCTCTGGCTCCGAGTCGATTTTGCTTCAGAGGCTTCAAGCGGTTACGCACAAGACTGCAAACTTGAAACTGATCGTTTTGGGATCTCAGAGGTTCGAGGCATCAAGCGAACTCACCAACATACACATAACATCGGAGTTGATTTTTGACGATATTGCGGCCGTGGTTCGCAACGGCTACGAAACTTACCCAGTATATACCAAGCTATCAGAGACTGAACAAGAAATCCTCATTGAGCAGATCACCCAGGCTGCCAATGGCTCGTTTTTGTGGGCTAAGCTTGCTTCCAAGCTCGCTCGCAATGCAGAAACCTCTGAAGCCCTGCAAAAGTCTGTCAATACTTTAGTGACTTCCAAGTTGACTATTGTAGACTTTGTCGCGCAGTTTTTCCAATCTCCAGATCTTACAGAGGAAGCAAAGCTCATGTTAGTATGGCTAGCAACTGCGGATCGTCCTCTATCTCAGAGCGAACTCTCCACCTTGCTCTCTATCCAGATCGACAAGGCCACAGTCACAGATCGCAAAGTCGATGTCTTGAAACTCCTGAAGCCAGTAAACGGTCTTGTGTACGTCGAGGATGGTTACGTATATCTCCGACACGGTCAAGTTCGCTCCGCTGTCATCGATATCTTCTCTAAGGGCAAGCTTCTTCCAAGCGTGAAGGATAGACATGCCGACTTGTTGAGAAGACTTTTTATCTACTCCCGTTTTGCAGTTACTGAAGACCACGAACCTTCATTGACGTCGTTCGATCGTTTCGAAAAGTCCAAGCTTCTTGACAAATATGTCCTTCTTGACTTTTCCTTGCGATACTGGTTCACGCATCTCCGTCAGACAACAACATTCACCACGGATGGCGAAGCTGGGGTTTCAAAGGAATTCGGCAAGCTTTTCCCGACAAACACAACATTCTTTTTGCTGGAGCAGACCATCTGGGAGCATAGACCCGTACCAACTCTTCTGTCATGGTACACGACGGTCACGAAGCTCACGCGTACTATCCTTACGCCCAACCATTTGGCGACGTTGCAGTCAATCCTTACCCTTGCCCTCTTCTACCGCCAATTAAATCGCTATCCAGAGGCAGGGCAGTTGTTTTACGAGGCAACTTCTATCAGCCGCACAGTACTCAACTCGCAACACATCATTACTACACAAGTTGCAAGTCTCTTCTTGGAAGTGACCGCCGAGAAAGTCACCGAAACGAAAACAGAGACTATGACTAGGAGAGAGGAAATCCTTCTTCTACTCGTGGATTCCTACAAGGCCCACTATGGAGCGACCTCAGAGATCGTAATTTCAACACTAACTCAGTTGGTTGAACATTACCAGCTCATCAAGGAAGAGTCTAAGGCGAGAGAGATTATCCTTTCACTTAGGTCAGCTACTATACAGCAATATGGCGCAGACTCCCAAGAGGCTCGAGACATGGGTGGCAGCCTGAATGTACATCTTACTGGCTATTTCCCCAAGATCGAGTCGGATACGCAAACAACGCTACTCCTAGACGTGGAGGAGAAAGATGAGCTTGTGGAATCAGAAAGTCAAGATTTCTGGGCTCTCTTGAAGAAAGCCGAACAATATTCTTCGGAAGGCCATTTCCAGCTTGCTGAGCAGGTATTTGTTCAGGTTTGGCAACGTGCAAGTAAAGAATGTCGCATGCACTATTCCTCGGAGTGGGAAGAAAGAAAGTTCAAGGCTGTCCTATCATACTCTAAATTTTTGAGAACTCAGAAGCGGGAGTACGAGGCATGCTCTCTACTCACCACGACGTGGCAAGAGTATGAACAGACGAGCGTGGCAACTGAGACCTCTGTTTCTTACATATCTGAAATCGCCAGTGTCATGAAGACCGTTGGTTTAGCTAGTCTTGCTCTTTCAGTCTATAAGCGTGTTGCGCAATTCTACGAGAGCACGAGCCGGACCCAGACTTCTACCTACAAAGAGATTCAGCAAAGCATACATGTTACATCGCAGGAAGTGATGAAGGTGGTGTCTGCATCATCCTCTGTCACCTCTGAAACCACGCTAGAGGAGATTGTGTATGAAGCGTCGTCTTCTATTACAAAAGTCGACCAAACGTCAATTACAGCTGTCTCAACCCTCTACGAGATGTACATCTCACAGCACCGCTGGCATGATAGCACACGTTTGATCAAGCGAGTTCTGCATGGAATCTGGCCTAATCTTTTTGCTCCATCGCTTCAAGATGTTAGTCTTCCGGGCAAACATGTTGACCACTGTATTGAGCTTGCCGAAAAATTAAGTCAATGCTATCACGCTCGTCGCCGACTTGGAAAGGAAGAAGATATCCGCACAAGGATTTATCGAGCAGTGCGATCCGATCGCCAAGTTGGAGACAAACTTCTCGATCGTGTCACGACAGAACTTTTACGCTTATTTGAGCGCACTTCTCAAACAGATAAGATAATCACTCTCCGCCAGGAGTTGTTGAGTGATTATATTGGTAAATATGGCCTTCACCATTCAATCGTGATTACCAATCTCTGGGCTCTGGCGGAGCTGACGCGCCCACGTCCCATCTTCATTGACTACTATCGTCAAATTGTTACTGCTATTAACAAGGACTCTGATATCTGTCTGCCGGATGCATTTGAGCCTCTTGTCATTGTTGCCACAGAGCTGTGGACTCAGGGACGTTATTCCGATGCCGTGCACTACTACCAGATTCTTTATAAGACCTTCCTTCAACAACCTAAACTGAACCCTAAGTTCGAAGACCAGGAATTTGTCAAATTATTCTTCACGCGGTACACTCACTCTCTTCGGGCTCTACAGACGGAATTCGCTATAATTCACAAAATCACAGTCGACTACCAGGCTAAGGTCAAGGCTACTTTTGGTGCGACCGCATCAATCACCATTCAAGCGACCTTGACATTGGCCAAAATCTGTCAAGAATCCAAGCGACTTGAAATTGAGGCAATCCATCTGTACGAGGAGCTGCTGAAAATCAAGTCTGAGGAGATTGACTATCAGGAGATCACTGCCACACTCGATGCTATCTATGAGGAGCAGACTGCTATAGTAACCTCGACCGAATCCGAGTCAGTATCTTCGGCGCAGGTTGAACGTGCAGTCTCCGTTCTCAAGCGCCGCATTACAACTGTACGCAAGAGCCACGGTTGGGCCCATGAGGAGTCTCTTTCCAAGATGCAAGAGATGGTTTCCTTCTACTCCAAGCGTAACGAGACCGAGACAGTTCTCAAGGAGTTGAGGGAGGCTACGGTCCAGATCCTCACGACAGAAACATCCTCTACCAAACTTATTGCCAGTGCCTCAGCCATCGCAACAAGCTACATCGCCTCCAATCAGATTCACAAGGCTACCGAACTATCTCACGAAGTATATCGACAGATTGTCATGAAGGATAGCGCAAATGTCAAGTCTGTCAGCTTCGATGTTACGTCAAAAGAACGTCAGAGCCTAGTTTTCTTGGCCCAACTTGAATACAGTTTGCGTCAAAACTCATCTGTGACGCTCAATGAGATCTTCTCAGCTTTGACTACTGAGTATATTTACTTTGAGGAATACAGAAGTCAACTGAAGGCAACAAGTGCCACCCTACAGACTCTTACATTCACTGCTGCACGACTACATGCATTCTTATTATCCACAGGGCGCCAATCGATTGCGACGCGGGTATATGAGGATTATTTCAATTACTTCTTGGGCAAAGAGGGTAAACGCATCAAGTTGACTGAGATATCTCAGGCGAGGATCTTCACACTCACGTTACTCAATTACTTTAGCCTTCACGAGACCAAGAATTTCCTTCGTTCTGTCGGTATAGCGAGTCATGAGCATACACAACAGCTGATTGCCGCTAAAAGATACGACGTCGCTGCCGACCTTGCTATTGCTTCTTTCCGTTACATTTCTGCTCATGCAGAGTATCGCAGTGCGGCAATTTTGAAGTTTGTTTTCCAACTTGGTCTTACGGTTGCTGGACGCAACGTCGTACCGGTATCTGATGACGCTGCTCGTTTGAAATTGCTCAAGGTTTCGTCTGTGATCCTACAAGAAGCATTCAAGGTCATCAAGGAACTCAAGATCAACTTAACACAACTGAGCCTTACTCATTTGAATGACCTCATTGCTCTTCTCGGAGAACAGCAAGACTACAAGTCTCTCTCTTGGCTTTTGACATTACTTTGGAACAGTCGTGAGGCTCAACGGTCGTGGCAACCATCCGTCACGTTTGCTCTGGGGCGTCGTTTCATTCTCGTGCGCTACTTAGTGGGAGAGGTGTCTGGTGCAGTGCGTCTCGCGGAAGATATTGTCTACAATTGCCGACGCGTCCATGGACCTCGTCATCCCAGTACCCTTGAGATGTCCATTCTCTTGTCTCAACTATACACCAGCGTTGCTCAGCGGTACCAGAACCAGAAGTCCGGCCAGGAGATCGCTCATCGCTACTATAAGAAGGCCGCGGCCGTTCACGAAAATATTCTCCGTATATTCACCGATCCTTCGTTTGCTGAACTTGAAGGTGGTGATATGAGCATGAGTATGGATGGATCGACCTATTCTCTCGAATTGGCCAATGTTGCGACTAGTAACTGGACCGAGGGCCAGCACGTCCGTCAACATCTTGATCTACTAAAACTCGCCATTGAGCGTTTGGGAGACTGGCCCAAGGATTACAGCGAGTTCGAACGTCTCAATGCGGATATCTTTCGCGAATTTAAAGACGACCTCAACGGCGTCGAGGGTGTAGAAAAATGGACCCCGAAGAAGTTTGGATCCGGAAAGGCTGAGAGAAATGACGACCTGTTGGATACGAACATCAAGAGTTGGGACATTGTTGAGGCATCGGCTTCAAATGGATTCCATGCAGAGGAGGAGGAGGAACTTTAAATTGATCATTAATTTACCTTTCCTTATGTGTTTATCTGCCTACAGTCCGGTTTCTTTAGTTCCTGTTTACTTTTGCAGACACCTAATCTACCCCCGCATCAATGCTACTGTTTCTATATGTCGATTCAACATTCTGTTATTTCCGTGCTTTCAATAATTGTCCCAGGAGAGTTTCCTCTATACTTTGAAATTTGTGGTTGTCTAGCCTAATCTGAATCACATGTAGCCCCGTTTCAAAGACTTAACTATTCCGATCAGCTCAATTTCGCTAAATGTAGGATATAGAGCCCGATTACAACCTAAGCATTCTTGGTGTAGAGCCGATTTGCTTCCACCTCGCGTATCCACAGATTCCACGGCGGCATGACCGACCAATGTGTCATCTGGGTCGTAGCATGTATCTCAGAGTCGCCTAAGTAGTACAATTCTCCAACCGGAGCTGCTGCTGTGGTGCTTGCAGCAAGTTGAAGGGTCAGCGATGAGATTTGAATTCGAGCATTCTCTACAGTGTAGATAGCTCTGAAGACTTCTCTGTGACGCTTTCACAGTAAAACCATAGCATCTCATTAATACAACCGAGTGATAGGAACCATTTGGTTCTTGGGGAAAACAGGAGGATAGATGTTTACCTAGTCGTTGATTCCTTATCAGAAGACCCGGACGTCCTCTTCTGAGTATAGCTCTGCAATATCAAACTTGGGGGCGTGTTTTCGTAGGTTCAACATGAAGTTCATTAGTCATGTCCCCACACTAGGGCTCCGGGCTTTGTGGAAATCATACCTAGGAATCCAGACATGTGTATACACGGCCGTAGATGAACTCTGGAGAAGGTATGAGATACCATAGTAGACCGGCGCAAATACGCAAACACTATGTGAGCAAAGAGGGGGAATATACCTGTAACACTGAACGGGAGAAGGCCAGCAGCTTGACTGTGGATGAAGCTGTTGATTGTCGGATATCTTCTGTATATCTCACTGTGTATGAATCACTCGACATAGCCCTCTGGACTGCTAGGATCGGCTGGGGAAGCATCCTCTACCCAGTATTCAACAATGTCTGCTCTCGAAGACAAAAGTGCTAGAGCCATATTCCTAGGCATCAAGAATTTGTCCTTCCTTTCTGGATGTCGAACATTTAGATGACCGTAGGCATCGAAGACGTTGAAGGCTTCATGAGTCTGTGGCAACATCGCAAGATTCACGGACACTTACCCATGGTGATGAAGGATATGGCACCCGGTGATGATTGTCTGCCAAAGAGACGGTGTGGCAGCGTTTGTACCCATCTTTGCCATTTTCTGCATGGTTGTCCAATAGTTTACGGAGTCGCGGCATGAACATGAGCAAGAGATGAGACCGATTGGCAGAATCTCTTATGCAAGTTGCAAAGGCCGCAAAACCCGGGGTGCCGTATGCCCACTGGCGGATTTTGTAACACCTGCAAAATCTGTTAGATTGTGTGTTGCGATTATAATGAGGAATTTACAATGTGTATCAATGGAATATATATGTTTCTGTAATCTCGTGTAATCCTATCTGACTTACACTCCCAAGGTTGGCTTTAGTGCGACATCCGAAAAGTGCCACATTCGGAATTTTCGCGATAATTCAACCTGAAAAGTACACAGTAATGCATTTACATCCAATTTTAAATGTACGGCGTCCCATACCAGGTAGGTGTGACAAAATTCGAAATCGACTAGTAAGTGTTTTTGCCACGGAGATATTTTATATATACGCTACGCTGTATCGCTGGAATGCTTATTCTAATAGAGCGCATATCAGCATATATGAATATTTGCAATTCTATTTCCTATTAATAAGCCAATTTACACATTATTTAATGAACTAATTCATGCGCTGATTTGCGAGTCAATATATAAGTCAATTTATAAATCTATATATACGCTCTAGAACGAGTCCACGAGTCAATTCGTGCGCTGAAGCTTGTACAGCGGGCTTTTGCCTAGGGCTCAGAGACAGGCTCAAAGACAGGCTCGTAGGCGGGCTCGTGGATGTTCCGATGTTACCGGAAGGCAGTTCGTACTGATGAAAAGAATTATTTGCCGGATAACCATTGCGCAGTTCCGCAGTAGGACATCCCACGATATAATCTCGAGTAACCTTGGAATAGTCCGATCAGTGCCTTATCCCTTCCTATACCTACCTAGGTACATAGTATGCATTCTCAACATGAGTAAATTGGGGTTACATTAGAATTCTAAAACGGTGACTTGAGTAGAGGTTGGTACCGAGTGAAAGTATCAGCTTTCGAGTAGTACTCGTGTGCGCCGCCGTGAAGTGGGATTGTTGTCTGGGCCATCCTCTTTGGATCAAGAGGATATGTCAGGGGGCTTCGTTCAGGTGTAAGATGCTTATACTGGCCTTCTAGTAGGTGTCTGGTCTCTACCAGGCACCAAGTCAGAAGAAAGGCGACTTCCTTAGGCATATCATCGCGGACAATTAACACAAAGTCCGCAAAGTCCAAAGCGGACAGGCTGTGCTGGATATTCCTCCAATAACCGGCGGGCAAGTCATTTGTGCCCAATCCCAACGACTTCTGTAATCCGTCCAGAGCAAGGGCTTCAGCTGGTAATGGAAGTAATTTGTTCGATTCGACAAGTTCCCGCCACCAGGGGGTCATGATTGCTTCTTGTAATAGGGCATCGGCTTCTCTAGACTCAACCAAAGCAGCGCATTGCTCAGGTCGATGGCGAGTCAAAACTCTTCCACCCCACGACTCTATATCTTCCTTTGAGATGCCGTGGGCATTCAGGAATTCAGTTGCCACATAGCCAATGAAATTTGTTCCGTCATCAATAGAAGTTGCCAGCCGAATTGCTGGCTTGACTTTTCGTATGTCTTCGATACTCTTGATGTCGTACTTTGGGTCGACTGCCAACACCATCCGGTCGTTCTGCGGTAGCCTGCCAATCGCACGTAGGTTTGGCATCTGGCATTTGAACGGAGCCTCACCCGTCAATGCCTTGCTCATGAGTGACGCAGGCGTTCCAATGGCTAGGTCAACAGCGCCCTCGTGTACCTGCGTGAGGCCTTCCATGCCTCCATCACGAAAACTTGTGATTGACGTCCGGCTTCCTGGACCCGCACGATCACAGAATTCTTGCGTGAGCCAGGCACAGATACGGTGAAAGTTTGCACCACCCCAATCGCCCACGAATCTGAGATCGTAAGAGCGCAGCAGTCTCGGCTCGCCACGCTCATCAAAAGTAAGACCATCCATTGCGCCTTGACCAATACGATGCTTTTGTTGTGATAACTTGTAGTGACAGTGGACTTCAGAAGAGTAGCGCGTTATATGATAAACCGATGTTGATGTTGTATTATTAAAACCCGAGTTTGACGACGATATACGTTCTGACAAACGGAAAGGCAACAGCACGGTGATTTACTAGTAATAGTAGGAGAGCGACCTATTACAGCAGTAATATCCGACAGAAAACCTTGTCAAGTAGATATTAAATAGTACTGCCCTCGTACATGTACAATGTCCCGCCGGAAGTTTCGGGCTATTAATGCTGTACTGGGGATTACCATGGACTAGCCTAACTTTTACAGCGGTCTCCCGTGCTAGATATTTGATTCCGAAATGGACACACATGACACTACATTACACGTCCCAGTCAGATTCTCTATACCTTTTACATCCGACTCTTCGGGTTTATACCCTTTGCCGAAGTTCTGCAGAATCAAAACTTGTCCCGCCACTGCCATTAGAAGTTACAAGGCTGGACAATGATTGATATTCTATCTGCGGAGAGAGTGTGAGGAAGGATATAACACTGAAAACATCCGGTTTGTGTGATCTTGACCTTGTCTCGTTGTGCAGGTCATCATGGTCTTCTGCTCAACATAGCAATTTTTGACAAAGCGCAGCTGTCACCCGTCGACAATGCCATTCGGAATGGTCGAATGCAGCAAGTTGGGCGCCGTGCCTGGGACTGGGAATTAGGACCCCGAACTCGCATCGGGACAAGCTTTACTGACTACCCGTTCAAGTAGCATTCATGACCGATAATGACGCCTTTCCCTCCGAATTCTCCGGTGTGCCTCTTCAAGAATTGGAGCACGGTCACGGGCTTTTTGCACATGTAATTCTCGTCCCACAGCCTTCAGACGATCCTAACGACCCTTGAAACGTATGTATTTAATCAGGATGTTCCCGAAGCAAGAAGCCCGATACCTGACATAGATTGTGCTATTAGTGGTCACAATGGGAGAAGGAGCATACTCTTTTAATCATTTGATTTGCCGCAGGGGTCATCACTTCGTACAGCCCTGTGCTCTCGCCAGGATATGCGCAAATTTCCGCGGAACTCGGCGTCCCAGTTGGCCAGCTCTCATAGGCCACTAGCTGGATGATTCTCTGTCTGGGATTAAGCTTATTTCCACTCAATCCCCTGGCTAAAATCGACGCCAGAAGACTAGTATATAGTTTTGTCATCGTCGTTCTTTTTATCAGCTCCATCATTGGCGGCACCGCAGAGAATATCCGCGACTTCAAAACCAGCCGAATTATCACCGGTTTAGGGCTAGGCATTGTGTAAGATCTTGATACAGTGCACTATTGGCGATCTCTATTTTGTACACGAGAGAGCGACGCCAGTTGCGTTTACAAACATGTGCATCCTGTGTGGTATCAATGCTGGTATGCTGATTTCAGATTACGTGATTGAGAATCTGGGATGGGAATGGTGTTTCTGAATCTGTAATATACTGTACGGCCATTCGTTTCTCCTCATCTTCTTTTTTGTTCCAAAGACGTTATATCTTCGGGAGCCCAGTGTAAAGCTCCAGCCCCTGTCATGTGATATCAAAAGATGGAAGGAACTCAGCACAACGAGACACAGCGTGAAAAGATGGACGACGCAGCTCATCAAGCTGAGGTGGGCGGAATGCTCTGGAGCCAATGCATCTACCCAGGCCGCAACGCACCGTTACTCTCTCAAAGTTGCCGCCCGCCCGTTCATTTTCTTTTGGTACCCCGGTGTCTTCGTGCTGTTCGCGATTTTCGGAGTCATGTTATGCTGTATACTCCGGTGTTATTGGCGTCATCCTCGTCAATCCACCATACATTTTTTCCACATCCCAGGCCTGTCTGACATCCCTCTCGCCGCTAATCGTGTCCATCATCCGGGAAGTTAATCTGCATAACGCTAAATGATTGATCCGCTTGTGACTTCAAGAAGTGGCGCAACCGATGTAATGATCTCGGTCGTGAATACTCCAAAGTTATGGTGGTATCCATCCGTGTAAAACGTCCATGGACAGAGACGTATACATTCAGCTAGATAGGCACGGACATAACAAGGCAGTGTAAGAAGATATTTCCGGCAAGACTGTAGCTAATAAGTTGACTACATATTCGAAAGAAGGAAAGATAATTGGCATTTGCAATTACTGGTTGGACCAATCTAGCAAGTCACTCTGGGATGAACGAGCTAACCCTAAATAACCCTAATCTGACAGAATGCAAAAGCCGCAAAAGCCCGTAAATTCGAAGGCGCTAGACTATTTACAGATCATCCTCTCTGATTAGCTGACTGGCGAGGGTTGTATAGCCCATCTCATCAGCATTATCTTTAATTGGTCAAGAGTCCCACAATGCCATCATTGCGTTGAGGCTGTTGCGAATGGCTTCAATTTCGGACTTTGTTGTGCGCCAGAACCCGGTCATGCTTATCTCCGCGATAATGTACGTTGTATTGAGGATGGTGGAGCCATGGTCAAGCATAAATATTGCTCGACGCCTTTGACTTTAGAGGTTTCATTGCAGACACAGTTGAGAATAATCATCACGAAGCCAACGCGTGTATAAGACATACACTTCCACTCGTCCGAATCACTTTATAACTTTCCAACTGGCGAATTTAATACAACAAAACAACGATGTCCGACGAAATTGCCAATCAGCTTCTTGACCTTCCTCTCGCCATCAGCGCCGAGAAATGCTCCGGCGGTACTTATATAGTCACCGGAGCAAACACCGGTCTTGGTCTGGAGGCAGCTAAGCATCTGGTGGCTGTCGGCGCTGCGAAGGTCATCCTTGGTGTCCGTAATGTACCGGCAGGTGAGGCGGCCAAGGATCGAATCATCAAGGAGACTGGAATAACGGGCACTGCCGAAGTGTGGGCGCTCGACCTCTCCAGCTATGATTCAGTGAAAGCTTTTGCAAAAAAGGCTATCGCAGAATTGGATCGCAGTAATGCAGTTATTGAAAATGCGGCAGTGGCTACGGGCCAGGGCAAGGCGGAGGGACATAACTTGTGCATGACCGTCAACGTGTATAGTACAATTCTGTTGGCGTTGCTCCTTCTGCCCAAGTTGAAAGAGAATGCGAAGCATTTCGGCATCACTCCTCACATATCTATCGTGAGTAGCGGCGCAGCCTTTGATTTGCGTGACAAGTGGTCTGAGATCAGAGATGAGCCGCTGGTGAAGGCCGATGATGCTAGTATTGGATTGGTATCGTAAGTATTCGGCCATCCTGGGAAGATGTCGCATGGCAGGTCTTGCGGAGACAAACTTGCTAATCGATTATCGTTAAGTTACCCACTCAGCAAGCTGATTGAAATTTTCGTTGTTCGCGAGCTTGCCAAGCTCCTTCCAGTCTCTGAGACCGGAGTGGTCCTGAATCTTGTCAACCCTGGTCTCTGCAAGACTGAACTCTCTCGAAATGCACCACCCGAGTTTCAGAAACAACTAGCCGACATGCATGCAAAGTTCGGTCGGACTGCGGAAGTCGGTAGCCGTACTCTTCTACATGGCGCTGTTGGAGGAAATAATAGCCATGGCAGCTACCTGAATGATTGCGAGGTTGCCGAGTGAGTTTTGAAGACCTTATAACCTCACCGGAGTCCATCACTGACTGTGCCCACTGTGTAGTTACAAGCTGCCATCATGGATAACGGATGAAGAGGGAAAGAAGGGCCAGGAATTGATCTGGAATAGCCTCGCCAAGGAGTTGGAGGTGGTCTCGCCTGGATCGGTAAAGAGCATCCTATGAAGCCAGCCGGCTCCATTAGTTCATATGCCTTGCAATGTGACATATAAATTTTTTTCTGTTTTGAGCTTAATGTCGATATCGAAAGTTAATAGACGATTTCGTGACTTTTTCGTATCAAACAATGCGACTAGAGCTAGTCCCAAGCGTAGTCATCCCATGAGAAAAGTCAGGAGATGACAAAGAACTTTCTGTGAACGGAGAAGCATAGTACGTCGAGGCTTGTAGCCAAAGGCTTTGGCCTGATCTATCATATAGCGCATTGATCCATGGGAGTCGCGAAAGTAGCTTCAAGACCTCGCTCCAAGTATGCAATCCTAACCCTAAAGCTGTTGTCGCTACCATTGGCACAAGCCAATCATGGTCACTGGGATTAAGAATCGTAGCATTTCCAAGAAATATTAGCCACAATAAAACCGAGTGATCGTCTTGAAAGCCATATTTGACTAGCGCTCGAAGTAATTCGGACATGAATGGCATGTTTGGTATCTTCCTGTCCAGCCCGTTCATGAAGGTTGTCACAAAGACGGCGAGACCCAGATGAATTGCATTTTCAATTCTGCTGAGTTGATATGACTGGCTAAGTGCGCTTATAGCAACTATTCGGTATCCGAGAAGAATTATATTGGCGTTGAAGGTGTACAGATTGACTTTGGACGTGTTCGAGGCAGCTGCATCATTGAGCTGGCCTGCGAGGGCTGTTGCTTCAAGTAGAGCGTTGTGGAGATCCGCACCCAGATTTTTTGATAGCCCCGGTAACGAGATGACGTTTGATCGCAGATGCTCAATGGGGTCGATCGTCGTGCCAAATATGGCCATGCGACCTGCAAGAACGTGACTGACGTTGAATGTCGTTGCAGTGCCCATATAGAGTGCAAAATCGAGGTCAACCCTATAAATTCTTGATTAGTATCTGTATCGGTCTGATATCCGCAATAGCACACTTACCTAAAGGCTTTTTGCATTAATATTGGCATCTCCTTCTGTACCTGCAGCACACCACCTCGCACGCTTATCAACCTCTGTAAACCATTTAGATGAACAAGGCCTTGATATTGTTCGCTTTGATGCCGCTCGTATTGAGCTAACATCAAAACTGTAGCGATTGTAGACATGGAAGCAAGCTTGCTCTCGGACAGTTTTCTATTGACCAAGCGAAGAGTTTGACACAAGTGATGGATCGCATCTCGGGAAGGGCTTGGTTGCTCAGAAAGACTATCGATTGCCGTTGTGCTTAGAGCAATGGCGCAATGAAAGACTATTTAGTGTCAGACCCATCAGATAAGATATCCATCACAGCATTTCGGTAAATTTCAAGCTTGGTTGTGCTTACACGTTTCATCTACAAACATCATTTTAGCTAGCGCTGGGCCGGCAGTGAGACTATTTTCAAAGGCCTCATTCAGCTCAGACGCATGACGCGGGGCCACCAGGAAAGAAATAGCTAGTATGAACCATGATTAGACAAAAGAAAATCCGTATGCTAAGGGCCGTTTGCCTACCTCTCTTGGCAAGATATCTAGAAGCTGGGTTCAGTTGATTCGAAGTGAAGGTAAAGAATAGATCATCCCCGATTGGCCGCTCAATTTCAGGACTCGGCGTCGTTTCATCTGGCGATGAAGAGGAGGAATCTTGCTGCGTCAACTCCACTGTTCCTGGCACACTGGAGAACGCGGTAGGATATTTGGACTGCTCCTTGAATGCTTTGATCCTGGATGGGCGCACGATGGTCTTGCCAGCATTCTTCCCTGTGGCGACAAGACTGCGAATGCGCTTTCGGGTCTTGCGATCGATGCTCGCATTATTGTCGATGAACTCAAACGGCATCCTGTCTTATCGAACCTGAAGCCTCCATGTACCGTTAGAAGGTCGATTCATCGCGTTGATTGCAGAGAGTCAGAGTGCGCGATGTCGTTGAGGGCCAGAAAGATTGACTAAGCGCCCCCAAACATTTCTGCCGCTTCCGATTGGCTGGCTGGCTGGCACGGAGATAACGGTGTTAGCGGGCTGATACAAGATACAACATGACCCTAACCCTACGCAACCCTAACAAAGCATCATGCTCGAATGGAAAACGGCTTGCTATATCAATCATCTTCCCGGAGTATGAATTTATCTGTGAAACTATTTGAATGTATATTCAAGGTAGATCAGTATGGTGTAGTCAGCAAACCATTGCACACTAACATTTATTTTAGCAGCTGTGCACAGCTCCCTATCAGGATGACTGTACAGAAAGACTTCACAACACACAGTTTCATGGGTACTGAAGAAACACGTTTTGAAGAGGCTCTACGATACAGCTAGAACAGCAACTGCCCAGGCAGGCAGTGTCAAATTGAAGTTTCCACTGCCCGACACCTCACTCGTCTGCGAGGTGATGGTCACGTTATGTGGATAGTTACTATCGAGCTCGCCTCCGGACAGTAGCTGCAGAGTACTAGCAGTTGTTCCTTCAATTTCAATTGTAACTGATTCCTCAGTTGAGCCGTAATTTGCCAGTTTAACGTAATACGTCGATTCTTCGACTGATGCTACCCAGTATACCGGACCAAAGGCCGAATCAGAGGTCACCGGGAGAATCGTTGAGCCTCTGTTTGTAGAGAACATTTTTTGGACGTAGTATGACGTTGATCCAGTGATTGAGTCTGGTGATGAATCTAGACCGAAAAGGTCGGGCTACGCTGTTTGGTCAGACCAGTGGAACAAGGATGCGCTGCTGTAGGAGGTAGAATACATACCGACCATTCAGCCAAATCAAAGTGCTCGAGAAGAGGTGCAAAACTAGCCATCTTTACAATATCGCTGTTGCGTTCAAGCCCGATCATATACACAGCCTCTCCGCAACTACCTTGCATATTCGACCAATACGTCGTGCTACCGTCATTTCCAGTGGTGCTCGCATATTCTCCAACAAAGATAGGATGGTCTCTAGACCAGTTGTCCCACTCATTGAACAATGAGACAAATGTATTGGGTGGTTCGTAGTGGTGAATGTCTGTCCAGACACCTGGAGGTAGTGTTGAGGGCAGACAGTTTGATGTCGTGGTAGAGGCGATCACAGTTATATCAGGATACTGATCGTGAATTGCGTTGTATATCTGGGTAAATCGGGATGGATATGTACTACAGCCTCCGGAAATGTTGTCTTCGTTGCCCACTTCAATATATCTCACGGGCCATGGATCAACACGGCCATTCTGGGCACGAAGAGCACCATAGGTAGTACTTGTGTCACCTAGAAGATACTGCAAAACTGTGAGATGTGTGACAACTGCGGACTCTGTTGGGTTCCACCATGAGAAATCATGTCAAGTACCTACGTCGAGCTCGTTCAAAATATCGTCAACATACGGATCGAGAGCCGACCCGGATATAATTCCGCCACCAAGTGTAAGCCCCGACCAAACCGCTAGAACTGGTGCCATGCCCATATCCTCACACCAATAGAGATACTCATCCAACCCCAGTGCGTCAGTATTTGGGTAAGTCCAGTCTCCTATTCAATACGTTAGGAGTACTCAACAAGAGGCGATAGTACCCATCACTCACCTTCTCGACCTGGACGACCGACCACAGGGCCAATTGTTTCATTCCATTTCCAGCGATCACTGGGTGAAGCCCCCTCCCTATAAATAACATCATCCTTGTCAGATTTCTTCTTTTTTTTTTGTTCGAATTTTCTCACAAGTTGTTGCCTCCTGGGAAGCGAAGGAAAGATGGCTCAATCTCTGCAAGGAAGCTGGCCACATCATCTCGAAGTCCATTATACCTATTTACGTTATTGTTAGTATCGTCGACCATTGCCGAAGAGTATTGTGTTATTTGACGTACCGGTCGTGATAGGTTGGTGGAAACAACTGCACCAGGCCAAAGTTCAGTGAGCTGCCTGCTACCTGAGTCGCATCAAAAAGCAATTGCCATTCGTTGTTGCCATCTGGTGATTCGGTGGACGTAAAGGCAGTCTCATAGTAACTGAATGTCGTGGAGTTACTGTCTACTGTAATATTATGAGACGCATAGACAATTTCACTGTCTGATCCAGCGAGCTGTAGAGTGATGGTGCCAGAGTATGTCCCTTTTATCCAGAAGTAGTTGGCATATTTTGTTCCCAACACCGGGACGCCATTGTACCCTGTGTTTGCAAAACCCACGTATCCCGTAGTCCCGGAAGGTACAGATACTTTTAGTGAGGACATAATTGCGGTACTAAGGGGGTTTGATGTGTCTTGCGAAATATTCACGTTACCGACAGCGGCATACGCGGTCAATCCAGGGTTAGTCCCCTGGAAGCCATTGTTCTTGAGTAGTTGTCCATGAATACCACCATCGCCTGAATTGTTAATGTCCTATCATATCTGTGTTAAACGATGCTGGGTTATATTTTATATTATTGGATCGAGTGCACTCACCTCAAACATTATCCCATACAGTAATGGGCTTGACGCATTGCCGCCAGTTGTTGACACTGTCAAGGTGACCCCCAATGTTAACCTAAATAGCGCACTGAATAGCAGCGCAGGCGTTGCCAAAAAAAACTGTCGAAAATCATTTTTATTGAAGACAACGACAAGAATCAACATTCAACGGCTCGGGTAACAGAGGAAAGGAATTGATTCTCGTGACGATTTCGGGATCCTTCACCTATTTATATTTCGTTCTAACCCCAGTATCCTGATAATCTACATATTCTATGTTCTATAGTGCCATAAAATATGATTAGCTGCTAGAATTTCCTGAGCGTCGGTTACTACGCAGATTGTGTTCGGTTGAATATCTGTCGCTGCCGAATCGCCCCGAATCCAGCTTCGTGTTTCAATCTGCAGGCTTCGTTCTTAAAAGATCGTCGTCAAGTCTACGCATAAAACTTGAATTCTAGCAGAAGGTCTATCCCAAATTTGAGCTAACTCTTATACATGCAGATGCCTTGCCTAGGTACCTTTGCCGGGTTTCGAAGATGTGGGCATATCATTAATCATAGTTACTCATGCCATTAAACATACAGTAATTTTATCGCAATTATCAGCTGGATGTCCACATAGTCTAGAACTTGTGATTGATGGAAATCACCATAGGGGTCTCGAGCAGCCGAGACCTCGGAAGTCCAATTGTGACCAGAGAGTGCGGGGGATCACCAATAAAGTGAGTAATTGTGGATAGAGCTAAGTTCAAGATCAACATGCTATTACCTCTTTTATAGGTGAATTGGGAAATTCTTCGGTGCTTGGCGATACCTTTTCCTCCGGGGTTGCTTACTATAGCTTCTTGATTAACTATAATGTACCTGCGCGAGGAGCATATTATCCATGCCTATTTACCGACCTTTTAACCGCGAATGATCCCTTCATGAGTGCTAATAATACAGGATTAGCTTTAAAAGGACTGCAAGAGTATACAAATTTACCGTCGATATATCAAAAGACCTTTTGAATAGATTTTGAATTTTGCTGTCCGGAAAAAGCAAGCAGTATACAAATACTCTAGATATCCTCATCTGTGTCGCTCACTTACGTGAGGATTTTCCACGGCGAGCAGGTGCCAAGTTGAATACGAGGGCAAAACTTTCATGTGCATATAGTTTGCACTTGGATATATCTGCCCAATCGGACATTAGGTACAATACCTCCAGGGCTATAAATAGAGAATGGAGTTTTGCGGTTGGCTTTGTCGAATAATTTTGATTTTGAAATATACAACCCTCCGGGTCAATTCTTGAATGCGGCTTCAAACAAGATAGGCCTTCCGTGATATTTCGTCGAAGCCGACTTTGAAAAATCATGCCAAGAGTGTTGATATTCGGCGCCACTGGGTATGTGGGAAGGCGAATTGCTGGTCTGCTTGTCCAAAGTGGTCAGCATTGTGTTTACGGTATAGCAAGGACTCAAGAAAAGGCCCTGCTGCTTCAGAGAGAAGAAATAATACCAGTCCTATGCTCTAATCCTGCCAATAACCCTGAGTCCTATCTTGCAGTGATACTTTCGAACTCCATAGACATTGTTCTTGATGTCTCGGAAGCAGGCCAGGGATCACATGCATTTTTACGTGATGTGAAGCGACTGGGTGAGGAGCGCATTCAATCATGGCATGACAGAGGGATTGTCAATGGACCGAAGCTGGGTTACATCTACTGCTCCGGGACTTGGGTCCATGGCTCATCCGAGAGACCTGTGACAGACCTTGATATAGTAGGCCCCGACTCGCAAACACCCCCTGAAGAGCTCTCGGCTTGGCGAGTCGCGCTCGAAAGCGAAGTTCTTGCTTCCAGTGACACCCTAGACGTGATGGTCATTAGACCTGCCTTGATATACGGTCGCGAGTCGACCATCTGGGCACCGTATTTCATACCTATCCTTGAAGCGGCAAGAAATAAGACTCCGGGCGTCATTGAGATTCCCCTTGTGGAAAGTTCGAGACCTGGATTGATTCACGTTGACGATGTCGCTGCAGCATTTCAAAAAGCTGTGGAGAAATTGCCAATGATAGCCGGAGCGAGAATATATCCGGTATTTGATCTTGTCACCAGTCAAGAGGGCATGCGTGATATTTTCGATGCACTGGCTCTGTGTTCGGGATACACTGGAACCATCCAATTGGTTGGTCACGGAGGGGACTCATTCTCGAAAGCCATGAGTGCTACTCTAAATGCAACCTCGGCACGTGCAGAATTGATGTTAGAATGGCGACCTAGACGGCTAGGTGGTTTCGCGAAGGACATGAGCATCTATACCATGGCATTTGAAGCTAGCTTATAGCGTGTTGCATCTTGTAACAAAACCTTAGAACTTTTTACATTGTCTCCTGGAAGTTCAGCTTGAGAGGGCTGGTTTTGTCAGTCATTTGCAGTCAGGTACCTAGATGTGTTACATACCCTCTTTGAAGCCAAAATGCTTGTTTCTTATGATACGTACATTATATGCTTCTGAGAATTTCGCATCTATTTCTGACCAAAAATATAATTTCAATTCTACATGTTTAGGGCTTGTAGAACATAACCCTATCCAGTCCTAAGCCTCATTGGTCCGTAGTCCTACACTGCATTGACGGTACTCTCTATCAAAAATCAGCCAAGCACATCATTGTCGGTAGGTATTGGGATCAGATAAAGCGTTTTCGCGACCTCTATCGATACTCTCCACCACAGTCTCCCATCGACTGAAACATTTCCGATCTGCGACTCTTTTTCAACACGTTTTCAATGGCTTCTTGATCCTGACTGTCAAGCGACCAACCAAAAGCAGCCATGTTCTCATCGATATGCTCGCTGATACCCATTCGTGAGCCGACTATGACTGCCCCTACGTAGGGAAAGTCCAGCACCCAACGTGTCGCGACGTTAGAGATTGATACATTATGCTTTGTGCCGATCAACTTCAAAGTATGAAGCAAATTTTGGAACAACTCCCAACCGCCCCAGCTCCGGATCATCGTGTAGTACTTGATACATAGTAGTCAGCGCTATGCTATCAAATGAGTAATGTGACTTGTCAAGAATAACCTTACCTTTCTTTGACTGGGAGTAATTTCAGTACCATAGAGGTCAGGCTCAGGTTTTTCGAGCCATTTTTCTGCTAGGAAGCCGCCGCACTATTTGACATCAGGATGTGGACTTTTGGAAATAGCCGAGATTGAAAGTTGTATTTTGCGTACCAATGTACCATAGGTCAATAATTTGACATTATGATTGATGCATACTTCACCCATTCTAGCCACAGGTCGAGAATCGATTAAAGAGAACTGTATGAGTGTAAGTACGTTATCCTTATCGTGCGAAAAAAAAGAGGCAAAGGGTTGTTAATACCTGCACTTGATTTGAATATACGCTGACACCGCTATCTATCACTCGCTGCATATGTTCTGTGTCAAAATTACAGAGCCCCAACATGCCGACTCTTTCGTCTTCTTGTAAATATTTTACAACGTCCAAGTACTGGCTGTCTTCATACTGGGGCGCACTATAGTATAAGCATTCGCGATACAGATTGATAAGGAGGATAGAGACTTACAAATTGCCAGTGGAACTGTAGAAGATCCACTTTGTTCACTCCCAACCGTTGACACCTTTCAGTAACATTAGCCTGTACCGTTTCACGGGTGGCAGTCATTGGGTGGAAGACGCAGTATTTGGTCGCTGCAAAAAGGGCATCTTGGTAAGGGTAGGCGGAGCGGAAGCTACCCTACAGAAGATACATTAGTTCCAAGAATAGTGTGACTGCCAAGTACGGCATTGAAGGACGAAGCTTTACATACGAACATGATTTCGGCGTCACCATAGTGGTCCGCCATGTCGAATGCGCTAAGACCTCTTTGCACATATCGCGCAAAACCGGTCATAATCTTGGTTGCAGATGCAGATCCCCAGGCTGGACTCGAGAGCTGCCATAAACCACAAAAGATGCGAGGCAGCTTAATTTTCCCTAGTTGAAATGTGTCCTTGATTTCCGGCGGAGCCAGAACTAACGCGTCATTGACTGCTTTCGTGCCATTGGCCGATTTCGCAGCGCTCATAGGTACCGTACGGCCTAGCAGACTAGAGATCGCAACCAGTCCTCTTTGAAACGGAAAATCGTATTCAGAGGAATCAAAGTATGTCCTAGATGTTGCGAGGGACTCGTAAAGAGTATCTAGCAAATCCATTTCGTCATGCGACAGCGCTCGTGCGCCGGTTGAAACTGCTAATGTCTTTTGTACCGCGGTAACGGCTTGGACAATGTCTCCATCAGTAGACGCGATCAAATTCATATCATCGTAGATTCCATCACTGTTGACATCAATGTTTTCGGATTCGTCGACGATTTTAGCCAACAGAGGCAGACTCTGGAAGCTTAAGCCGCATCCAAGCATACATCGAATCCGCGACTGCAAAAGGTTGAAGTTATCCTTGGCTAACTTTCCCTTTGTGATAATCGACCTTTCTGAGGTGGGTGTAGTGAGTTTCAGATGGTTTCTAGTTTCTTCTTCGAAAGGTGCTGTAAAATTCGGATACGAAGCAAGTACAGCTCGAACGATGGAGCGTAAAGCGGCTGGCGGTAAGTTGGCGATAATAGTATCTGTCATCATATTGACATGAGCCGCTTGCGCTTTAGTTGGGGGTTCTGCGACGGCCATATCGTAAATGCCAGAATACGCTCGACGGGTTTTATCGCACAGCGCCAGCGATAGTCAAGGAAAACAAGTTTGGCGGTATCTTTCAATCGCATGAAAGTTTCGTTGAATTCTAGACAGTTTAACCTAGCAAGACGAAGGACGTGATACGATAAGAAAGTTTCGATAGAGGTAGAGGAGCTGAATTCAGAGCTCTTCTGTGATAGATGGACATAGCGATCATACCGGCGTCTCATCGGCCTTTGCGACAGTGGGATACATTTGAGACGCCGGCGAGAGTGGCCCGGATATCTTGCCGAGTAAGGAGGCCTCAGTGGAGAGCCACGGTAGTGGGTCAGGTAGAGATAAGGCTCGATTGAGCTTGAATTTACGATGGGATAGACTTGCAAGTGAAAAATATGAAGGCCAGGGATGATAAAGTCGGAGATGGAGGGTGGAAGGTTGAAAGTTGGGCAATTGGGGGAGGAGGTGCACGACGAGACAAACAGGACAAACCTTACATAATCACGTCGGCATTCTAGTTAGCCAAAAACATCAACCACCTCCACGCGACACACGCCACTGCCATCGCAGCAACCCCGAATCAGGGCATGGCTCATCTGTTGAGCACTTGAAATATGCAATTGTACTGCCGAGCTTCAGCATGACAGAGAGCATTGTAAACGACTCCCAGGTGGAGAACTGGCAAGAGTTGCCCGCGGTGCCAACCCGCGTCCGGTCGATCCAGATGAAAGCCTGTTTAGCATGCCGCAGAGTCAAGATGAAATGTCGCCTTCAAAGTGGCGACACTAGTTGTGCTCGCTGCGCTCAGAAGTCAATTGAGTGTATCGTCTTGGAGCACCGCCGGGGCAGAAAGCCTGGGACAAGGTATGTAGATTAGTTTGTCCAAGCTGCCAGTAACTAGCAATTGGTACTCGGCTGACAGTCAAATAGGATCACAAGGAAAAGTGGTCTTGAAGACAATGACAAAAGAACATCAAAAAGTGCCATGGCTCCCAGACACAACACCGAAGAGCATTATGTCGCTCAGCCTGCGAGATTTGAGACATACAGCGAGCCACAATTCTCCCCAGAAACATCCGGTCTCCAGCCATCAGAGTTACTGAACCACGAAGCAATGAGAGGAAAGTTCTCAATGCAGAGAATTCTCGATACGCAACTTGAACGAGTCGATAATGCCATGCCCGAAAGACCCTTCCTTCAGCCTACACAGGATGCCATCGAAATTGGCCTTGTGAGCCAATCTATCGCCGAGCATTTATTCAAAAGGTGATTACTCCTATCAGTCTGGCAATACCCAACAATTCATGTCTCTGACAGTTAAATTTCATGGAAGCTTCATGGATATACTCAATCCATATATAAGTCAGCTGGATCCGGACCTACACACATTTTCATATGTACGGCAGAAATCGCCGTTTCTGCTCGGCTCAATACTCGCCGTTTCGTCCAAGATGTTCAATCCATCCTTATATAATCGTCTATACCGATACGCAGAAGACCTGTTTCTCGAGAATTTTCGGGTCGGGTTCAAGTCCACCGAGACCGTACAAGCTATTTTGATGTTGACCTACTGGAAAGAACCAGAAGATACCCGATCTTGGGTCAATTTAGGCTATGCCATCAGGATATGTATGGATCTCGGATGGCATAAATTAAGCCCTCAAGCAATAAGGGACCGCAGCGGCATGAATGATGTAGAACGGCGGGAAGCACGCAACATTGAACGGACCTGGTTCGTACTGTTTGTTTATGATCGCAGGTGAGCAGTGCATTCTTCTTTGTATAGTTGTTGCTAACAATTCTTACGTCGACAGTCTGAGTCTGCAAACTGGCAAACCTTGGATGATTGAGCGGAGTGGATTCATTGAAAGTATTGAGCATTGGAGCAAGGAGCGAACGGCCACGGCAAATGACACGCTTCTAGCTGCTTTCGTGACACTTCGTCTTTTGACGTCCGAAGTTTTCAAATTGCTCGGTCCATGTCGTCACGTCAGCTCGTTCGAAAATGTCAAATCATTTCTTACTATAATTGGCAATCGCATCGACGAATGGGAAGACAAATGGATACATGCATGTGGTGATGGTAAGAAATGTCCCAGTACTTAACAACCAATGATTTTAACCGGCTAACCATGACTCCGATTAGAGTCTGAAAGCTGTCATCCATTTTTGATCCGTTTTTATGGGACTCATCTTCGACTTCAATTATATTCTCTGCCTCTGCAGGAAATATTGGGGACTAATAACGACAATTTTACTTTCGATATGGCTCCTTTATGGGAAAGCTACTCCAACGCGATTGCAATGCTGAAACTAGCTTACCATTTTTCTACTCGGTTGTATTTCGCACAAGATTCTATACATGTCATGACGGCATATTCAGCCGCTTTTTTGATCAAGGTATTGTTTGCAATCCGCCTTGACATATGACTTAAATTATTTGGACGCGCATATCTGACATCAATCAAACAGCTTTTGATGTCGGCACCTACTTATATCACGTCCGAAATTGAGCCGATCATAATTGACACTCTGCGAACTGCAGCTGCTGTATTCTCAGAGCAATCCGCGCCTCCTGGTTCTAGCTGCTTCCTACAGTCCCGATTTCTTGCTAAAATCATAACGAATTACGAGCACATGCGCCATACAAACGACGATGGTCAAGCAGTGAACAACACACAATTTCATATCAGTCCCCGCGAACCCTCGCACGAACCAGCAGCAACAGTGGCAGATATTACACCCGTAAGAACCAAAGAAAGAAGGTTAGACGAGGCACTGGCACATCAGCACGCATATCAGTCTGCTAGCCCCTCGCAGAGAGTTGATGAGGTCCAGGATCGCGAGCAGCAAAGCGCTGTCCTACAGCGCCGGTTAAATGCAAATAGTGGCTCGCTAAATGCTTCTTCGATGGATATTCTGCATCAGGAGAATCACAATCCAGTCTTTACCGACGATGAAACATGGGCTAGTATCTTCAATAGTGCAGGATTCTGTATCCAAGACGGTGTTTTCTTCTCCTGAATAATCAACTGCCATGCAACTACTTTCCCCGTGCTTTCCAGAGTCCTCATTTTTCAAGTGGCGCTACTGTCGTATTCGCATGATTGAGTGTCCTAAGTCATTCTCTGACTATCTTTAGCTCGGATGGGCAATTCAGATCAGGACAGGCAATCAAGGCGTCCGTCGTCATCCAGTCGTTTTGATCGGTTAAGCGCTGTTTGGCCGCGAGAAGTGGCAATACGGATGCTATCAACGCCGAAATTGCGGAACGTCAGCCATTCGGGAGCTCATGACAAGTTCGTTGATACTATTACGAAATTCAAAGTGCCTAGGCTATAGATACTTATTCCTTGGTTGAGAGGCAAGTAGAGCATTTCGCCATGCAGATTGAAGTAATCGCCCTTTTCTTTGGCACCAAATACTATGCGTTTTCCCGGGGGGCAAACGGCTTCGACCCTTAGATCAAACAATTGAAAGGAATCGTCTTTGCCTGCCATTGTGGTAGTGCTGCATTTCTGGTGACGATTTGCCGTATTTGGGTTGGGGAGCGCGGCTGAGCAGAAAGAGGTGATTCTCTTGGACAAACAACAATCATGAAGGTACAGCTACTTGGCATATGTCTCTTCTGGATGGTATCCTCACCCCGCCTTATAATTTTCATCGAACTTTCAGCTCGCATATGGATGTGTCTCTCTCCCATCGGCCTCCTAATGCTTGCAATTGCATGGTTTTTTGAACACCAAAGACTTCATGATTAGATGGCCGATACACGAATGACTCACGAGTTTATCGATAACTAGGTTATCCTGCCAGAATTTCGTCGTTGAACCATTTTCTAGCCAGGAAATTCGGTTCCATCGAATGAATCACAGGGGAACTGAAGAAGTGAAATGCCGAGCTGGTTTGTAGCGTGACTGGGGGTAGAATATGAAGAATACCGATCTCTACTGTTAATTTGACCGTTCGACAAATCACTCATAAGCTGTGTTCAGAATGGCTCTATTGCATCAGTCTTGTCGAGTCAACGGTTTAGCTTGTGTGTTAACTCTAGTCAAAACCGGCGTTCTATCCTCTTATCGGCGGATCACCGGCATCTCAACCTGGGCTTCAATACACGTCTACCTGTGGTTTAAACAGTCGAATGGCGTCATGTTATCGATATCTGTGACTCTAGGGATAATTCCAGCATTGTGTATGTATGTACCGTGACAATTGGTGGCTGTTATAGGATTCGGGGCGTTAAGTTCCTAGGTGATTTCGGTTATGGTTCTCCATCCGGAAATATATAACCACTCTGATGCCAACGGCCTGGAGATCTACATTTGAAACCAATACGAACTTTATTGCCAAGGGACTCAAGAGAAGTAACAAGATGACAGTTGGTAACTCAAAGGTTACTCCTCTCAGAACAGGTCATCAGAAAATCGCAGGTGTTGTCTTTTTATTATCCGTCGCCTTCACTTGGGTACATACCGTGTGTAATGTTCATTGGAACTATCAATTGATGCTCTGAGGGAAATCAATCTGGAATGCATCTCCCGCAGTATTCAAAAATTGAACTCGACTGATCTTTTTTTGAAGCATGATATACGATTTCCGATCAATAACATGTGAGCAATATTACAAGACACTGGCTGGAATATTGACGGAGGTGATCGATGCGGTCTTCCAGATATCGAGGCGGCAACAGCACAGGCTGTACCTATTTTGACGAAATCTAGAAAATGACAAACAATCAGATTCATGAGCGTCACCAACTTGTTTTTCACGGGATGGATTATGCAGACAGTGTGGCTATCGCTACATCTCTGCTTCTCACCTCCCGTTCTATAGACGGGCAACCATCAATGGAGGCGTTCATGCTCGGGCGTAAGACTTGCCTGGTGAAATATCATTTTGCGTATATATTATTGTTCTTATTGTGTGACTTTGGTGTTTATTTTATGCCGCCATGGTTGATCCGTTTGGCTTACACCTGTTTGTGAGCGTTTGGATTTGGCAAATATTGTTGGCAAGTCCCCACTGAAAATAGAGATTCTAGCATATGGCCGTAGTACATGCCTAGACATGCTGATAGTCGCCTTTCGTCGATTTTTTCTTGTTTAAGTTTGCCATAAACAGCAAGTAAGATATCCGCCACTGAATCAACTGAATTTCGTCTGATATTGCTTAATATAGGCGGGGTAGCGGGGGTGTGCGACAAGTTCGACTAGGCATTCACTTCGCAGGGATTGCTCGTATGCAAAGCTGTCCATGCCGTGTCAATTTTTGAGGTGTTCCATCGCTGTCTCAAGGCCAGTCACTGGCGTATCTGGCACCTGAAAGACGCCTTCGCGTGGCTTAAACAGGAAGTTGAACCGTCAAAACAAAGAAAATGGGTGACCAAGCAGAGACAACCACCAAAGCGCCAAAAGTCGCCATTGTTGGCGCTGGACTCACTGGGTTATTGGCTGCTCAGGGACTCATAAAGGTAAATCCAGTTTACTTCTAAATACGCTGTTACAAACATTGTCGATTGCTAACACAGACATGGCATATCATGCATATAGAACGGCTTTCAAGTTACAGTCTTTGAAGGTGAATCCAGCATTGATTCTCGCCCACGCGATTGGACTATTCTCCTTCATTGGGCCCTGCCAATACTCACTGAATTGTTGAACGACGACGTCAAAAACGACTTACCAAAGGCGATATGCAACCCATATTTGGATTTCAACGCTGACGTGGAATGCCTCCCATGTTACAACGGTAACACAGGCGAGCTTCTATTCAAAAGTCCACTGCCAGGATCGAGACGCATTTCCCGACAGCGTCTGCGAAGAGTTCTGAGCCAAGGAATTGACATCAAATGGAGCAAAAAAGTCGTACAGATCGAGTTCCCTTCCGGCAATACCAGCAAAATCACGGAATACGACAGCCCTGTTCAGCTTATTTTCGACGATGGGGATACCGACGTTGCCGACTTTGTCCTGGGTGCCGATGGAGCTTCATCAAAAATACGCGAATTATTACTCGGCCCTGAGGTAGCTCGTGTTCAACTTGCTGGCTATATGTTTGCTACGGGTGTCACCAACTATCACGATGCAGACAAAGTTGCCGCCGTAGTCAAAGCCCATCCCGTGGCCGCGATCACCTTGGGAATGGAGTCCGTAGCGGGTTGTGGAGGTATGTTTATTTTCCTAATATTTCTCACAGCAAAAGAGCAACTCCTCATCTGTCTTTTCATGATACTAACATTTGTATTCATCTTCAAGTTCTGCATGTAGAAGACAAGGATGACATGTCTACTTGGACGACATTTTGGACCAAGATATGGCGTGGGACCTCGGCTGAACTGCCTAAAGACAAAAACATGGTGGAGTATATCAAGAATACTACCAAGAACCTATGCGAACCATTTCAGTCTCTGGTTGACTGGACGCCTCCGGACAGTGCATGCTATGTTGACGAAATGAAGTCCTGGGTCCCAGTACTATTTGACAACCATGCCGGAAGAGTGACCCTTATCGGAGATGCAGCTCACCCCATGTTACCTTGTAAGTTTGACTGATATTGCCAATCTGTTTCCTATTTAGTTTCCAGAAATCGCCCCAGTCAAATACTGACGAATATGGACACACATCAGATCGCGGTCAAGGATATCAACATGCGATCACGGATGTCAAGAACTATGTTGACGCTCTTGTGGAGATCAGAGATTCGCCAGACACCAACGAGAGACAGGAAATAATGTCTGCCTTTGACGCGGAAATGATTGAGCGAACCGGGAAAGCAGTCAAGCAGTCTTTGCAGGAAGCCGAGTACTCGATGAAGATCGAGACTGTTAGCAAGATGCTGATGGCGACTCATGGCCATGGTCGGTCGGCTTAATCGTTTCTTTTCAGTATCCCCATAGAATTTCTAGACGGTGGTGGTAATTTGTTATCAATAACATCTAGAGGATATTGAGCAGTTTTGTACTCCCTATGTTTTCCGACCTCTGAGTCACTTGCGAGGAAATATTCAGGCCACGTCTCCCAATGTTGTTATCAGGAGCTCCGGCCAGTAGTAACGGTAGATTTAGCCGAGAAGAATGAATCTGCACATTCAATAATGCCAGGTTGAAGGGAGCCTCAGCCCATTGAATAGTACCTAGTACGTACTGCACACTGACGAATCCAGCTCCCGGGCTGTCAATGCGCATATCATTAACCAATAGATCCGCAAGCCCATACGGGCGAATGTGCTGTATCACAATTGTTGCAAAGCAAGCAATAAATTAGAATAAATTAACAGGTCCGACCGAGGCCAGCTTTTAATTAGTCCGTCAAGACGCTTGGTTGCAAAACATCCATGTTTCTTCACAACTGCTACTGCAGAGCGAAATGAAAAAGTTGCATTCGGGTTGAAGCTATCGTTTAATTAAAAAAAGAAGCAAATACGATCCTCAAACATGAGTGGCGCCGAGAGAAGAACGAGACCAAAGTCGGCCGATGAACAGTTTAGTTTGACGGCGGCTTCGTCGGTCGAAACGAGCGTACCGATTGAACCGGCCAGCGGACCTGATGAAGAAGAAGACGAATTCGAAACAACAGATGGTATAGAAACGCGATCGACGGGATCCGCGAGTGCGACATCGAGTATATATGCGCACACATATGAAAACGGTCGGCGTTACCAGTGCTTTAAGAATGGTCGATATCCGATTCCGAACGACGATAGCGAACAAGACAGGGAGGATATGAAACATGCGATGATGCTGGAGCTTACAGATGGAGAGTTATTTTATGCGCCTATTGGCGACCATCCGCAGAGTATTTTGGATATTGGAACAGGCACAGGTGAGTTAGGGCTAAGTTGGCGAGACCTAAAACACAACGACTAAATGTTCGAACTGTGTTAAAGGTATCTGGGCAATAGATGGTGAGCGCACCCTCTTTCCTGATAAATATCATTTCATTATTGTTCTACTTTTGCGAAATATGCGCTATACATATTATGATGAATCCAATGTTGAAACAAGTCAGTTGGCGATCGATATCCGAGCGCGCGCGTTCGTGGAATAGACCTTACGCCTATACAGCCTACTTGGGTACCACCAAACGTTGATTTTTTGATTGATGACTGCGAAAAGGATTGGTTGACGGAAGATTGCGATCTTGTTCACCTACGGTTTATGATTATCATACTTCGAGATGTCCCCGCTGTCTTGGAGCACGCATTCAAGTAAGGACTGCCCCTGCCAGATTGTAGCACCCTGCATAACGCGATATACTATAGAAGCTTAAAGCCAGGGGGATGGATCGAACTGCAAGAGCTCTGCGCCGAGCCTCTATGCGATGATAATACAATGCCGGACGACGATCCGGTGAAATATATGTACGACTTGGCTGGTCAAGCGTTCGGAAAATTCGGGATGGATGTCACTTTACCAAAGCGACTGGAGCCTTTACTCCATGATGCAGGATTCCAAAATATTCATGTGGTGGTGAAAAAGGTGCCTATTGGAGTTTGGGCCAAGAATAAGACTTTGAGGTTGATTGGACTCTATCAGAAAATGGCCATTCTGGATCTAATGCCGGCTCTCGCTGGGCGCCCTTTCAGTGCTTTGGGGCTACCTCCAGAAGAGAGCCAGGTGACGCTGGCATTTGCACGGAAAGGGCTGGAAGATTACAAGACACATCGCTATTTTAATTACTATTTCTGGTATGCGCAGAAACCAGTGTCGTGAAAGCCCGAAGCTCATCATTCTTCCATTCCATGACTACCGAGTTCAAGGAAGTTGCCTTCCGAATTGCTACAAGAAACATACCCAGGGCCCATTATGCGAAGGCCGGGTTTCCTTTCGGAAACTTGACACCTTCTTTAATCCATTTCCATACGATGAAAGAGGGAACCTACTCGAGCCGGACAGAGCCTTGGAAAGGATGGTAATCAGCTTCCCCCTCCCATTGAGCTTCATATAGCGACTCATCCATCTGAGAGGCATCCATTCCGGATATGATCTCGCTGAGAACGGAAACATATGTTAGCCTCTGGAATTGTGTAAAGTTACTCAGACACTTACCTATCAGTAGCAAGAACCTCAAATCCAGGAACACAATCAATGAGTGCATAGATTGCGTAACTCCCGATGAAGCTCCAGGAAAACCCAATCATAGCTTCAAGACACTGAATACCTAGTTGTTCCCAGTTACCATCAAACAGGACACCACCTGCAATGTATGTTACTCCATCGTAAGCGGCGACTTCTTTCTGGGCAAAAAGCCCGGTCATAATTGTTCCAAGGAATCCACCAATGCAATGAGTCGCAAAAGTGTCTCCATTGTCTACCCAGCGCCAAATAGCAGCCTTCTTCGTGAACTTGATGCGCAAAGCCTGTCTGCATACCACTGCTCCTAGTACACCGAAGAAGAACGCGGTAGTCATGTCAATGAAGCCGGCACTGGGGGTAATGAGCACAAGGCCCGCGATTGCACCCATAAAGGTACTGTCGAGACTCCAGACCCCGGATTCCAGGTAAGTAATGAAAGCCCACGTCATGGCTCCTGCTGAGGCACAAATGTTGGTCACACAAGCAGCCATTACACTCTTGAAGTTGAGCGAGAGCGTGGTTCCAGCATCAAAGGCCAACCAGGAATTCCAGATAATGACCAACGCCAGTAGCTGAGACATGCTGTTATGGGGTCGGTGTAATTTCAGATGTTGAGGTGTGCGACTAGTCGACTTCCTAGAGCGGAACAGTGGATAGGACAAGTAGACGCTGAGAGCCGTTGCGCTTGCACCACTGCATATGTGGACAGGGGTTCCTCCGGCGAAGTCAAGCACGCCTAGATTGCCTAGAAACCCGGTCTCGGACCAGACCATGTGTGCGAGTGGCTCGTACACGAAAGTGCTCCATAGCTGTTTTCGAATCGGTTAACAAATGTGCCATGTTTGTTACAAGAATTATGGGGTCAGAGAGATCCAGCATTGACAAGGGAAACAATTATAACTTACAAAACAGAATGGAAACAGCGGAAGCAGTCTTCCACGTTCACACGCTCCTCCCACGGCAATAGCGCAGACCGTTGCACAGAAGATCAATTGAAACTCAGAAAAGAGTATCTCCGGTATTGTTCCCACTGGTTCCGCTAGAACTCCACGGTGAAACGCCTTTTCGAATCCCCCAATGATTGGATTGCCCTCACCGTATGCGAGCGAGTACCCGATAATCCACCATTGAATGCTGCACACAATCACGGCAATCAGACCAGGATAGAAGGAAGCTAGACCGCTGCGGCGAGTCGAATAGCCCGAGTACCCAAGGCCGACTGCAGGAATAATGGGCCAGCAGAACACGCAGCAAACGAGAATAAAGACGGTATCGATCTTGGAGCAAGCCTCCCATGCATCGAGCACAGAACCCATCTCGGATACCCCCGTACGTACCACAGAGGATGAAATTGTTGCGGCTGCTGGTTTGAGTATGTTGTTCTTTCTATTTCCTGTGAGGTGGCTATACGCCTTGTCTTCTCTTGCCAATAGTGTTGAACCAGCGACGGATCGCAGCAGATCTGTGTGACAACGTTATGCGACCAGCCGATTGAATGTCATGCGGCGGCCTTTTTCAGTAAGACTTTGTTTTCGATGCGTTCGGGAAACTAATTCTGGACGAATTGCGCGCTCTATGAGAGTTCTACCCGGCTGAGTTAGGAATGGAGATGCGAATGCAATGACTTTTCCAAGACGAGGGCTCAAGGCGGGGTTTTAAAACCGAAGTCCGATTCTACGTTTGAGATGATCTGAGATGAGGGAATAAAACAATGCAGGATGATTAACGACAAATGAAGCAACGCCCCGCGCCCTGCAACCACTGGCGTAGTTATATGGTGGTCTACTGCTGATGAGGGCTTATCATGGCCTATCGACCTGCCGAATACGGAAGCTAAAACGGCAATGATAACTATAGACGACACGTTAGGGTTCACAGCGCCATGAAGTGACAATCTTCTCTGCAAAGGTAACCAGCTCTTCCTCCGACACTATTTTGAAATTCAGATCGCAATATTATGTGACTTTGTAAAGCATAGGAAGGGTTGCAAATCTCAACATACAAATTGACTTGAGGGCAACTGCACGCGACCTCTCAGCTTGGTTTCTATATCGGGTTAGACTGCCTCCTTTTGAGTGCAGTGATTGGCTGTATCTTTATATTTCGGCTTCATGAACCAATCATATAGCGATAGGTGCCGGCAAGCCTGTCCAATCATAACACTCACCTTCAACATTTATTTTAATTTGTCAGACGGGACATTGATTGGAGTCATTCAAATATCTATAGACTTCATCCTAGGCATTGAAAGATCCGAGAATATCTACGAACCTATAGCTTGTCGATCTTTGCAAATATGTATCTACGTGCGGCCCATGCAGAGGCCAATGTCGCCCTGCTACAGGAGTTCATCAAACAGAACCCATTGGGTATTCTGACCACTGCAATCAAGTCGGCAATTCACCCATTCATCCAAGCCAGCCACATTCCGTTCATTCTCGATCTCCCAGAGTCAAATGATACGAACGCAAATAATGTGGAAGATGGCCGCGAGACATATGGTTTTCTACGGGGTCATATGGCCAAACAAAATCCACAAGCAAAAGTGTTGATGGAGGCACTTGCTGCAACCCAGAACGAGCGTGGAGATGCCACGGTCAGAGAACTCCCGGAGGATGTCCTGATACTATTTAATGGACCTCATCATCACTACGTGACACCCAAGTTCTATGTCGAAACGAAACCTACTACGGGCAAGGTCGTACCCACGTGGAATTATACCGCTGTGCAGGCATACGGAAAGATTAAGGTTTATTGTGATTCCAAATCAGAGGAGACTTCATCATATCTACAAAGTCAAGTTGAGGCCTTGAGTCGACAAGCAGAAACGTCTATTATGGGATATATGGGAGGGGACAGACCGAAGGCCTGGGAGGTGTCCGACGCCCCAACTTCCTATGTCGATCTTCTCAAGAAAAATATTATTGGGATTGAAATTCGGATCCACCGGCTCGAAGGAAAGTTCAAGATGAGCCAGGAAATGGGCAAAGGAGATAGAGAAGGTGTCATTCAGGGGTTCAATATTCTGGACAGTGACGTTGGAAGGAATATAGCAGAGACGGTGAAGGAGCGGGGAGAGATGAAAGACAGTCAGAAATAAGCTGTTAGTGCAATGTTGTTTTATAGAATCTCCTCCTATTAATATATGTACTAGTTCTAACGCGTCCCAAACGACGGGAAAACTGTTCATGAATCTCCCCAGTAACCCTGATCCAAGGCCAATAGTCCAAAGCTCAATCCCACCGTACTTCGTGCCTCATTGCCGATCCAAATACCCACTTGGTTACCTTCCACGTAGTATTTTGTGCCAAATGGAATAGAGTTCAGACCGTTGGTGAGGAAAGCGTGGGTAGTCTTAACTATCTCAGCCTGAACATCTGCAGACACCGTGGCTGCGACAAGTAAATTTAGAAAAATTAGTATCATTTGTACATTATTAAGTAGGGTAAACATACTCCAATCAGCAAGACCCCACTTAATATCAGATACAGTATACGACGTATCAGTAATTGGACCAGCGAATGGTAATCCCCCTTCTTGCATCTGTTGCGAGTACCAAGTTGACTGCATCTCCCATGCAGCTGAGTCAAATGTGCCCAGCTCTAATAACACATCAGAATATGCCGGAACAGAACATTCCGTGTGTCATTCTGGCCATAGTAGCAAGCAAAGTGCGTGCTCTCGGCAAGCGTGGCACCGTCAAGACCCAGGGAGTCGTTGTATACAGTTTTTGCAATTGTATCAGCCGTATCGAAGTATGTTGAGTTACCGAGAACAAGACTGGCTGCCTTCAACCCGATGGCTGACTGGATTGCCAGACCAGTTTGATTGGCTTGGGCAGGAATAGCGTCAACGCTGATCAACTGACTTGTAGGGTAGAGAGAGTTGTCTTTGAGGTAGTCGGCATATCCTGCTAGATGGGAAGAGTACTCTGCAGCGAAGCTGGTGTCACCTGTATACTTTTGATATGCGTAGAGCATAATGAAGACGGCCGAGGTTTCGAATAGCGGCATCTGTTCGGCAACGCCGTTATCGTGACCAATAGCGCTAGGATAATCTATCTCAGACGGCGTGTCAGGAATTTTACTAGCTATATTTTGTCTGTTGTTTGAGGACTTACGTGTGCCTAAATCATGAATAACCCATGCATCGGGCCATGCCCCGATAGCCAAATAAGCAAAAACAGGCTGGAGTAGCATCTTGAAGTACTCCGGATTAAGACTAACATAGAACGGCCATGTTTGGAACATGACATCAATCGTCTAGATGTTGCCATCAATCGATATCTCCTTTAGGAATACCTGCGGAGAGGAAGTCGTATTGTCAAGTGGTACCTAGTCTATGGTTAATTTAAGCATAGGAATATTTTCCACGGAATATCCATACCGTTAGTTCGGTCGCGCCAAACGTCTGTCGGACGCTAGCTTCTACAATATCAGCATATTGCGAACCCCAATCACTTGAAACTGCTTCGGAATTTGTCCTCACAGCCGAGTCAAAAGCCTGGGATTTGGTCAATGCATCATCATAATTGCCAAGGAAATACTCAATGGCCTCTGGAATCAGCCACCATTGTGAACGATGAACACCTGTCTACGCAGAGCCCAAATAATCAATTGTAAGATCCCGCTGGAAGCCCACGGCAAAGGTTACTTGACCCGAAATGACGGTACCAAGATCCTGCGATAAAGCCGCCAGATCAAACCCTCCACATGTGGTAGTGCTGCTCAATTTGCCGTTACTAGTAAAAGCACTGTAGACGTTGGCTGCCATGCCACAGGCGTATGTCAAGCCATCTCCAGTAGTAGCACCGTACAGATTAGATCCCCATGTGGCCATGTCACTACTTTCTGTCTCCCGTCGTCGTCGCTGCAGTAGCCCTAGAGATGCCGTCAGGTGCTCCGAAGAGGCTGTAAGTTATCCCCCCCTGATACGCGCAAGAATTGGCCAGGTCAACTTCTGTCCAGCCCAGAACTCTGGTTGAGCTGTCGCGGCGTCTGAGACTTGTTGCCCTGGCACTCATGTAGACAAGTATGGGCTTTTAACAGCAAGCGGATGTGAGGGCAGATTGACATTTCCTGCCAGCGAAGGGCTAGTAAGACTAGCCAAGGCTAGTGCACAAGACACGATGAACTTGTTCATCATAATTACCACTCTCCTATCTTGTGAGCAGAAAATGAATGAAAAGTGTCGAAGCTAGATTGGGACTTCTAATACATGCCATTATCTTCACTATATGAGAGACGGTCTCTCGGTTCTGGAATCCGTACGTATCCATATATGCTTACGTATGGCGTAAATTGTTTCTGAAACCACTCAATAGCACGGCTGAATATCCGAAGCTGAATATCTAGCACTGAGCAGCGATTGTTAAAGAACAACTCGAATCATTGGAAGTGATTGGTTGCAAAAACCCCACGGCATATGTATGTTGGGGCCGGTCGGTAGTCCTAAATTGGCGGGGGCTGATGCCGTAACGTTGGTTAGGACCTGTACGCACCGGCTTCATTCATCGGCCGTGTTCATAGCGTTTGTCCAAGCCGAGCTGGTTGCAAAACTACCCCCAAAAGGCCTACCATCGAGCCCACTGTTGGAAGAACAATTGGTTGTGAATGGGAGCCGGATTGCCCGAATGGTTACTAATATTAGAGACTTACAGCAACTTACGCAGAATTTTTATGAGTAAAATCACGCAATCTTGAAAGCGGATAGCATGATATTGCATTTCCCCCAAGATTCATCGGGATTTCTTAGAGAACTTTTCAGCGACGCCATGCACTCTGAAGCTGTTGACTCAGAAAAGTTTGGCGCCGACAATTTCGCTATAAGATGTAAGTAGCAGCATTTAAGGTGGCATCCTTTTCAAGCCACAAAAATCCCGTCTTGCGAGTATGAAGTCAGCAACTGTTCCTTTTCAGCTTTGTATGACTTACCCAACCAATCATCAATCCAAACCTGTCAAGCATCGCTATGTACCACCTTAAGATCGTGTTTCGATCCGTAGCCCTGGAGTCTTTGAGTTACCATCTCAACATAATTAGGTGTAAGTTTCTCGTGCTGTTTCTGCAAAACTATACCCAGCGCTACCTTGATAATTGAAAGACTATATAGAAATGGCTGATAAGGTAACCCTTATTTCGTTTATCTAAGTTTATTGGCGTCTCTTTCTGATTCGATACCTTTCATTTCTACGGATTCGCGGCGTTCGCGTTAAACAGCAAGCGCCGTCACAGACTTGAAATACTAGTAGCTTAATGTTCCAAGAAACGTGCACTGTGGTTTGATTGACTTTGCGCGGGAATCGTGGTGCATGTCGAGAAGCAAACTGCGAATCTCCGTTTGAATGCTCTGAACACTTATATCTAGCATACTCCAAGACATCAGTCATTGATCCTCGCATGAATACAACAGGACTTGCCTTGATTTCAATTTTCACTTTGTTACCTTTTCCTATCTAAAGTTAAATTTCTTGGATTCAACTGATATTAGGGCTGTTCCAGGATAGACTTGCCACATCTCATGCCCTACCTTCCACTTTAGGAAGGAGCTACCAAATGCGGCAATAACGAGTTTTTACCTGATTAGGAAATACAAGCGAAAGAAGACAAACAGTCTTGATTTCACTTTGAGAGTTATGCAGAATACGCATTTAAAATGCTATGTAAAACTGCGAACGTAGGTAGTTCCGCGTTGAGCGTGCTGAGCGATCAAATAGAAGTTGGTTTAACCATCAAACAACCCGAATATCAGTATATCGGTGGCGGGATGCGTCGGAAACGTTTGCCTCGGACCTGAAAAGAACCATTGATTCGAAAAGAGGGCCCTTGCTTTATGTACTTCTGGATATGGGTATCCATGCCACCGAGGCTGTGCTAAGATTACCCCTAAGTTTATATCCTCCTACGTAGATTTTCTAATTACTAAGTTAGGTTCTATTGATAAGTGACAAAAAGCACCATTCGCCAAGGACGCGCCGAGACTGACCGAGCATACTAAATGGGTACCTTGATCGGTCATTGCCACTGACGTACAAAAATGCCACCTAGGATGCATTTCCAGGACTTCATGCCGTGTTAAATGTACTCCGATGTAACTTCAAGTCCCTTTGATTAATTACATCTTGTATGCCGGTCTATTTTAAACTTCTGGTGCGGCATTAACGAACTATTCCATCTTCTCTCATGTCATTGAGTTGGCGATCAAGTACTCGCCTGGATGAACAATTTTAAGTATTATTTGTCTTGGAAGATACCTAGATAGCCGATCACTGCAAAATCACACACTACGCCACATGTCTTGTCAAAGGCTTGTCTAATCGGAGTAAATGCTTGTTTCTGAGTCTTTCCTATGAGTAGGACATGCAATGTTTTGTCACTTGGAAGCCAGCCGCCCGGGCATGCATGCCGATCCGAGATTGATATGATAATGGACCACTTTATCCTTAGTAATACAATCGCGTACAAGTACCTACGCTGTCAAGAATAGTTCAACATAACCATAGTCACAAATTTGTCCTACCTGTACTGTAACCAAGTGTCGCGCACGGAGAACACCAGAACAAGCTCATTGATTGGATAAAAAGGCGCTTTTTCGGATGAATTTATACCCTGTAACGTATGTTATGTATAATATAAACTCAGATACATGCAGGAAATATGAAGGCTGAATATATGCCATCTCATTCGCTGCCTTGAGTATCTTGACCTGAGATCAGGGCGAAGTAACGGTTACCAGCTTGGAGACTTACTATAATGCCACTATATCAAGGATGCACATATGATCCTACTACTCTACCACTGGTCTGAGCCTAGATCCATCTTATCCTATCGTAGCCAATAACCACCTATCACAAATAGCCCGAGGTATAACTCAGACTGTTATGTTGCGAAATATTCAACATGAGCCCTAAACTAGCTGCATATAGGGTGTTCGTATCTGCACAAATCAATATCAATGCGACATTTCATGGATTAGCTACCTGGGTAAAAGTCAGTTCCGACGATAACCGCAATTAAGACGCGTATTTGAGCATCTTGCATAAGGTGTTATGCATGATAAGACCCTATGCGAATGCGATGAGTTCTCTTGATAAGAGGTTGTGGAGTTTATATTTGAGAGTCTAACACAAAGTTCATTGGCTGAGAATAGATCGTAAATTACCATGTAGCACTTGATAGACGCAGACTATTTACAGAGGATGGATGTGGCAAATATTCCACGTATGAAAGAAGACTGGCACGAAGAGGGGGCTTTACTTACATTGTCAAGAGCAATGAACTAGAGAGCCCGAAGCACTTTGGTCTTTCCCGTCCTAGTCATCGAGCCGGAACACTCATTTGACTGTCGATCGATTGATAAGAAGTCGTTTATTTCGGCGATAGCGATAACAATCTGGATTCCATCAGAATCGTGCACGATATTTGACCCATGCATCAACATCACTCACCCAGCATATTTGAACATTCCTAGGTAGGAATAGCTTTCTTTTTCATCAAACCCCGGACACTAGATACGTATATTGCTCCTTTAGCCAACACACCAATGATCGACAAATACTATACTCTAATTGTCCTAGAAACCGACAGCATCTCCAAGTTTGCTCTGCTTTACTTAGCTCTCTCAATTTTTGATTGGACTCGGTATGAAACGTGGCTTGCTCCGGTGTTTTTTAGTTTTCGTCAGTTGAAGCTCCCCGCCGAGTCCCCCTCAGCTCACCCTAGTGCCGATGCAACTCTATAATCAGTGGGTCAGATATCCACGGGGAATTTACATGCATCATTTGCTGATTTTCCGCCAGGAAGCAGAGAGAAAAAGTCACAAGCATTTATCCACGATCTCCGCACTATTCCTCGTCCCCTCCTGCATACTGAAAACAGTCATGCTCTACGGGGTGGCGTGTGCGCGTTGCATCAAATACCCAGGGGCCATCAGAGATCAACAATAGATTGGCTTTTAATGCGTCTATCTACCTGCCTTTTATACCCTGGCGCGTTCTGCGGAATAATATGTCAAGTCTCTCTCATGCGCATTTTGTTACTATTCATTGGGCTATTTGATAGTCGTGGATTAGCCGCCCAACCAACACCCGTCAGGTCATATGCCTCGATAGTTGTCTCTCCGGTGTCCAATCTCATCTTCATAAACCATACCACATATAAGCTTTGTTGACGAGTATCACCTTCCCAAGAGGGACACAACGTGGCGCTTGACTGCGGGGTCTTTAGACTAGATCGTGGAGGCGTCTCCTAGTTTCTTCTGTCGAGAATGCTTCAACTAGTAGCCTGTCATCACTCTAAAGTGAGAAAGAAATTGGCACGGATACTAGTTACCTAGGTATGTGTTTAGTAGCTCGTTTTTCCGTCTTGTCTTAGTTGTGTATATTTTGTACCTAATTTTCTGATTCAAGCCACTGTTACCTACCCCACCGAAGCATTGCGCGTCCAGCGAGGCCCAATACAACACAATATTCTAGTAGAAAGCTATGTAAACATGTTGCTTGCCAATACTTGCATGCTATTTGTTCCTTGGAAGTTGCCAAGATTTTCCAGATGCTGCAGTGACAGTGAATATATAATTCGCTTTTTATTGCAGCAAAGTACAGAATGGCTGGTTCAGGGGCAGGATTGGTCGAATGTAGATAATCAGGATAAGCATAATGGAGGCACACCTGTGAAGAGCTAGTTGGGCCGTGTGCATGTGCTTTTGATGGACTTTGCAGGAAACTCTATTCCATTTCACCTTTAGATAGGCTTACGAGCGAACTCTCTATCAAAGTTTCAAAGGCTCCACGGTCCCATCAGGACAAAAGCTTAGCAATCCTCGCCAATAACGGAACGTATTAAGAGAGTCACTATGCCACTAACAATTAATTGGTCCGCTCATGCATATTATCTCTGCAGCGTTGTATGGCTTCGTTATGCGCGGTCATTTCTTGTTTGGGAAGGTGATTTGGTCTCGAATAGTCTTTATATCCTTTCAACTATAAGGTGTTATCATAGCGTTCGAAACATCTGATAACCGGCGACAGATGAGTCAGAACATGTATAAAAGGGGCGAACTTTCCGTCTGACTCGAGACTAGAAAGAAGTATCAACAACACAAGCTTCGTCCTCACAAACTCTCAACCGACAAGATCATTACAGCTTCGTTGTAACCACATTCTATCCAAAATGAAGTCTATTGTTTTGTCTACCCTTCTCCTTGCCGGCCTAGCCGTCGCTGCTCCTTTGACCGAGAAGCGCTTGGCTCGCCGTGCCGCTCGTAGTTCCAACCCGGCCTACCTCCCCAATGCCTTCGGTGTGGAACAGTTGAACATTACCGGCACTAAGCATGTCGAGTACAGCTCTAACTGGGCCGGTGCTGTCCTTATTGGAACCGGCTACACTGCCGTCACTGCCGAGTTCACTGTCCCCAAACCTAGTGTTCCTAGCGGTGGCAGCAGCGGCACTCAATACTGCGCCTCTGCCTGGGTTGGTCTTGACGGTGACACTTGCGACAGCTCCATTCTCCAGACCGGTGTCGACTTCTGCATTCAGGGCAGCTCAGTCAGCTACGATGCTTGGTATGAGTGGTACCCTGACTACGCCTACGACTTCACTGGCATCAGCATCTCCACTGGAGATGTTATCAAGATCACGGTGACTGCTACTAGCACCTCTTCCGGTTCTGCTGTTGTTGAGAACGTCACCAAGGGTACTACTGTTACCCACAAATTCTCTGGTGAATCCGACAAGCTCTGCGAGTACAACGCTGAATGGATCGTTGAGGACTTTGAGGAGGGCAGCTCCTTGGTTCCCTTTGCCAACTTCGGCACTGTTACCTTCACTGGTGCTGAAGCCACCAAGAGCGGTTCCACTGTTGGCACCTCTGGTGCTACCATTATTGACATTGAGCAGAACAACAGCGTTCTCACCTCTGTCAGTGCTTCCGGCAGCACTGTTACCGTCAAGTACGTTTAAGTCAACCAAGCTGCTCGGCGGTCAATACAGGAGGAATTTCACGCTCCTAATACAAGGATTTAAAACATGTTTCTATCACGCATTAAAGCTTTTTACGAATATACGGGGAGGGTCGCAACGGCCTGGGGCAAACCGATATGTACATACATGGCTCTGGATGTTGTGAATTGGCAGTAGATAGCAATCCAATACAACGACTTTCAGTCTCAAATACTCCATCACACCTTGATCATTATAATCTCTACGAGTAAATTACTAGACATCCTACGTTGACTGTGTAATTGTTCGATTAAAATGTTTTATAGATCGTGTAGACTTGCGATAAGATAAGATAAGAAAGATAAGCAGTGATGGAATCGGGCCGAGCGTTTGCGCTATCGATAAATCTCCCTTCCACAACACGCAATGTTCGCGGACCTTTCGCATGCTCAATAAAACTTCTATATCAACTCCGGCACCATCAATTAGATCTCGGAAGAGACATGCGAGTCGCTATTATTGGAGCTGGTCCTGGTGGCCTAGCTGCCGCCAAGTAAGCAGCATCACCTTCACGGGAGAATTCGTAGACTGCCGTCTAACAAGCCTCGGATGTGTCTTCCAGATATCTCCACGCTGAGAAAGCTTTCTCTGCGATTACAATTTTTGAACAGCGCGATGAAGTCGGCGGAGTCTGGTGCTATACTTCGCACAACGCTGTAGAGGAGGATTTCGCTATCCCACATACAAAGCCTACAACGACAGCGGAGAAACCTGTTCCCGCTACGCAGACAAATGGCGAAACTATCTTTCAATCACCGGTATACGATCTCTTAGAGACGAACATCCCGCATACTTTGATGGGGTATTCTGATTGGAAATTTCCAAAAGGGACGTCTTTGTTCCCTTCGCATCAGGCTGTAAAGCAGTATCTTCAAGGTTATGCAAAGGGGTTGTTATCTTCAATTGTGTTTCATACACAGGTTGTCGATGTACGACTACGAGATGAGCAGACGGCAAATAGTGGCTGGAAGGTGTCTATACAAGACCTCCGAACACAACAGCATTCCACCCATGACTTTGATGCCGTCGTTGTTGCTAGCGGTCACTACAATGACCATTATATTCCTGATATTACCGGCTTGCGAGAGTGGAATGGAGCTTATCCAAACTCTATCTCCCATTCGAAACATTATCGACGTCCGGAGCAGTATGCGAACCAAGTAAGTTTCTCTCCGTCCTCCCTGTGTAAACCATTAGTTTTTCATACTTTACTAGAAAGTGGTCGTGGTCGGAAACTCCGCTTCAGGAATCGACGTGAGTGTGCAAATAGCTGCCGTTTTGCAACAGCCACTTTTGCTCTCGGCGAGAAGCGAGTCACCACCATACCTGAGCAAGAACCCTCAAATCAAGATTGTTCCAGAAATCGATGAATTCATCACAACCGATCGCGCACTCCGATTTTCAGATGGCCATATCGAGAAAGACGTTGATCATATCCTATTCTGCACCGGATATCTTTATACATTCCCATTCCTATCATCTTTAGCGCCTCCGGTGGAAGTGCCGAATGGAAGTCGCCCGAACAACTTATTCCAACACATCTTCTACTACCCTCAACCGACCCTGACATTCATCGGACTGCCACTGAAGATTATTCCCTTCCCGCTTTCTGAAGCACAAGCTGCGGTCATAGCACGGGTGTACTCTGGCCGTTTACCTCTACCTGCTTTGGAAGAAATGAAGGCCTGGGAAATCGATTGGATTGCCAGGCACGGAGCGGATAAGAATTTCAATGTTCTCGGATTTCCGGCAGATGCGGATTATCTGAATCACCTTCATTATTGGAGTCTAAAGGCGACCAGAAAGAGCGGGTTGGATAATGACGGTCAAGGCAAGATTCCTCCTGTATGGGGAGACGAGGAACAGTGGGTACGCAAATTGACGCCTACGATCAAAGCTGCTTCGCAAGCTTTGGGGAGTAAGAGGAAGGATATACAGACGCTGGAAGAGCTTGGTTTCTCTTATGAAAAAGATACAAAGTCGAAGATATAGCTGTATGTTTGAGTTAAGTACATATTCACATAGAGCTAGAAATACACATTGTATCATTTACACATTATCAACAAACACAGACTGTACATAATGTTCGGTTAAAAACCACCAGCGCCGCGAACGCGCTGAACGGCTCCAATAATACCCTTAGCCCAGCTAAATCTTCCAGGGTCGGGACCTATGGTACCTTCGGCTATTGCGCCTGTTTCAGGATCATGCCAGCAACCATCTTTGGAACTGACGAGGCCGAATTGTGATGTGTTTTGATTCCTTTCGATAGCTTCGCGCCATATTCTGCAGATCAACGGCGAATCGATCATGACGTTGATTTCGGTTGAGTGGAAGAAGGATTGTGTGTCGAGGTTGCCGTTTCCTGAATTTCCAATTATCAGCTATTGTCCAAAAGACGAATGTCAGCTGACTCACCTTGAATGGCAACCGTTTCATCAATAATCATCAGCTTGACATGACTGCTGCGGTATTTGAACTTATTGTGAACAGGCGACTTGCGATCTTTAGCAACATAGTTGTGAATCTTGAGTCGAGACTTTTCCTCCTCACTGGCGAGAGAAGAGTATAGACGATGAGCAGTCATCTCATTAGTACCGTTCTGACCGGGAAGCAGTTCTCCGGCATCGTTGTATCCGAGTGTAAGGTATGCAGTTACGGTCACTCCTCGTCTAACGGCATTGAGCAGTGGCTCTAACAATGGTTCGGCATTCAGGTTTGGTGTTTGAAGAAAGATGGTTCTCTCGGCGTTGTTGATTGCGGTCAGCCAGGCTGCGTTTTGCGGAACCGGGTAATTTGAGTTGCCAGGAGCTGTACAGATATCAGTCAGGCCCATATCCGATGTGTATAATGCATTGAACAATACTTACAGCCATTGGGCTCTCGGTTTACCAATGCCATTGGAACTGGCTCGTGTGTGGGTAGCACTATGTAAGGAGTCATCTTATCCTCCTCGATAATGTTCGGTCCGTCCGGGCGAGGGAGACTTTTCTCTGCCAATGCCTGTTGATTATGAGCTAGTGTTCTCTTGTCTAAAATTCCACGTTAGCTTTTTAAGGAGATCAATTACGTGGGCGAACTCACTGAGATGACGCGTAGCAGAGTCTCTTCTGGTTTCGTTTGACCTTGGATCAAGTTGGCTGTTCACCCTCTTCGCTTCCTCAACGAAACTCTGATCATAATGTGGCTCTGAGCTCGTAGATTCCGGCAGGATTTCTACCTGTCTCTGATGGGAGCCGGATGCAGCTGAACTTGTCAATTCTGCTTTGCTAGCCACGTTTTCATGAGTAGGTATCGGCTCTTTAGCAGCAGGTCTCCCAATCATCGGCAATGCCGGGTCGAAATGCTTGTACCAGGATATCAGCAGCGTGTCATACATGGCATCCACAATGGGGCCTTCTAGATGAACCATCATTTCGAGGTTATCATTGTCTTGAACGTTGTTACTCTGTAGAAGTCCAATTTTTCGGTCAATCACACATAGCTTGGCGTGGAATGTGCCCAGGATGGGGCGATGATAGTTGATGACTTCCATATGTAGATTCGGAACGTCCTCGGGGGCGGGAAGTTGAATTTTGTCGCCAGTGTACTCTTTCGGTGAGACATGTTGATGGTTCTCATAGAGCTAGATCTACATTAGTCTTTGCAGAGTAATTGTAAACATAGCTTCAAACGTACCTGCTTAACACTGCCGCGATCGTAAATGATCTTGACGACAACTTTATCCCCTCGTTCTGCTGCTCGTTTGGACAACTCACGCAGTGCATTGGTAATAATAATAGAAGCATCAGAGTGAATCCAGAAGTTGGTGGCCAGAAAAACTTCTTTCTCGGCTCGTACGATACAGTTTGCGGTATGTCGGTTAATGTCTGGTAGTGTCGAAATGATGGTCAATGGGACGACACCATGGGTACCCATCAGACTTGGTGATACCAGTCCAGCTAAGGGTTGGTTTTCGAGTGAGCGCAGGGCATTGTAATAACACTAAATGGAATCTATGTCAGATACTTGCGCCGACAGTACATATATGCAGTCTTACCTTCAAAAACAGATTACTCGGTCGCCCCCCTCCCCAATTCCCGCATTCCAATGCCCGCTGCAGATCTACCTCCTCGCTTTCCTCACGCGTTGGCAGTTCCGAGTTGTCGCCTGTAGCTTCGTGCTTGTGTTTGTACAGCCTATTTACAATCTCTCCAGGAGATTGATTAGGGTTCTCGGCTAGTTCCGAGCTGACGCTTTTGTCGTTCACAGCGAACTGATACAGCTTGTCGGATATCATGTTGATGCAGTTTCAATAAATCAAAACTAGATCCTCAATGCCAAGTACCTTGGTGCAGCATTTGGTACAGCCTCTAGATAAATAAGGAAGAATATAACAGTCTAGAAAATGTCTCCAGAAACAAGCATTTAATCAAGCTTTTGTGGGGAACGCCTTGACGTCATGCTGCCCGCGTGTCTATATTTTTGTCCACTCAGATTTTGTCGGAGATTGCACGAAGGACCATTCGTAGGCCGGTTTCATTTACTGCTGAGATATTTGTGGATTGACTATATGGACATGCAACCGTGCGTCGAATCACCTGCACCGAGAGCCATATTCTTCCCGTTTGAGAGTGCCAGCCGAACGTCAGCGGCGCGACGTACTACTACTATATCACTCTCTTATCATACAAACAGTCGTGTGCTCGATCCCATTCTCAATTCCATATTGCTTCAGATCAATCGTTATGGCCTCGTAATCTTTCCAACCAAATTTTCTGTATAGCGGATACGCTAGTGGTGTAGCTTCTAGGAGGATCCTAGGTGTTTTGCTCTGGCCAGAGGCGGATAACGTTGCGGCGGTATTGATTCCCCATTCAAGCATCATTCGCGCAATGGCCTGTCTCTGATAAGCAGGATCCGTGGCCAGTACGTACAGAACGATATCTCGAGATTTGTCCATCTGCTTCTCCCGTTTATCGTCACATTGTTGCAGATAAAAGTCCACCAAGGGTTTATTTGCCTTCTCCGGAAACGCAGCAGCTGGTGTCTGATTGCCCACTGCACCGTCAGGATCATTTGAATTAGAAGGTAAAAGCCATCTGCTGTATCCGGCAATGACTTCTTTCGCATCGTCGTCCGCGTCCTGTCTTAAATCGACGGCTACCACCGAACGCATATTGGGACCTGACAGGGCACTGCGTAATCGCCCCTGATACCAGTCCATTATATTATCGGTAAATTCTCTTGGAAGCATTGCCATATGCAGAGGATCGCTTTCAAAGGCGGCAAGGACCGATTCTGCTATGCGACGGACATCTTTGTCCTCTGCCGGACGTAGTTTGAATGGCATTTAGGCGTTGTTGGTGATTTTCCTCAGAGTTGTATACACTTGGGAAATGTTCTCAGATTTCAGCGAATCAGAACTCTTGGGAAATTCTCAAATTGCAAGTCCAACGTCTGCTAGGCAGCTGAACTATTGGAAAATATCCATACATTTGTTGATTGGCCAATCAGATTAGCAGGATTAGGGCTCCATATTTATCTGGCTTTCTGTTGGCTCAGAGCCAGGCTAGCCAATCAGATATTTTTGCGCCCTGGTTTTGGTCCACACCCGCGTACTTGCCCATTCCATCTCCCAATATACTCCGTCCAAGAATAATTCAACGTCTGACTTACAACGGTGCGCGGCCAAATAATGACTGCCATGTCGACAACGGCGACGCGATGGTTGCAAAACTGAGGACACTTACAGGCTGCTTACAATGTACGTTCCTCATACCTCGGACGTATCACAAGGTTGCAAGGTTAACGGGCTTCGTTAGGTCGTCGACGACGAAAGAAGTGTGATGAGCAGAAACCTGTGTGTGCCGGGTGCAGGCGAAATGGACTGTCTTGTCAATGGCAGGGAGCCGATTATGTAGACAGACGGCGTCTACAACATCGACGAGCTGTGCCAAAGCCTGCGCCTACACCAACATCCCAACGTGAACTTCCTGATTATGATAATCGCATATGCGTGCCGATGAGCATCAACTTCTTCCAGCACGTATTTGATGAAAGGGAATATATGCTAGTGGAGTATTGCTTATTCTCATTTCTGCCTTCGCAGTACCATCAGGCTGCAGATGGCAAACCCACTGTCGACCTGTCGTATCTACGATATTTGTGTTTGGAATCGCACCTTTTGCTGAATGCCGTGTCTGCATGTGCTATGATTGCATCGAACTCGGCAATGGTCATGGATCGTTCACATGAGTCATCCAACAAGTTGTATATGTCTGCAATATCGGAGATATCGGCCGGTATCGCCAAGGGTGCTCTGACTGGTACGGAGGATTCTCTTCTAGCAACAGTCATATGGCTTTGTGTGTATGAAGTACGACCGACAAAGTTCCTTTTTTTTTGGTTATTCATTGCTGATGACTATATAGAACTCGAGAGTTGAGGCCCGAAGACAAAGCTCCATTCATGCCGCGGCACTACGCAGGATTCTCCTGCTACGTGAGCCGATGGACTACAGACGTGCTTCAATTTCAGAACTAATCTGGGAGCGCATGTGTGTTGAGTCTTACATATATCACAGCGCTGTCACAACACTGTTTGACGGCCAAGCTAATTTGATAGAAGATACATTTATGGTATTAAAGAAGTTTGGCAGTCGCATGTCAGCTCCATCTTCGACGCTCGATGTCTTTCATAAAACAAGTGTGGAGGATGACTCAACACCCCTATCGATAATCCAATCGCCCGTTCTTGGAGCTCCTTACCATATGTTCATCTCTCTCATGGAAGGGACTCAGCTTGCACGAGACATTATGCCGGGATCTGTGACAGATGAAATACTAGCCTGGTCACGTTATTACACGGTCCAGAACATGCAATTCACTCTTGAGGAAACCGCCAGCAACTATTACTGCGACTCCCGCCGATGGATTGGAAAACTCTACGCTGTTGGTATTCGACTTTTATTTCTCTACATTATTTCTGCATCAGGACACACCAATGATGGCAGCCGTGATCCCGACCTGTCGTGGTATACGGAGTTTGACTCAACCCTAAACGAAGCTCGAAAACTATTGATCACAACCGGTGATGACATTGACAGGACCTGGGGTAAATTCTTCCTATGGCCTCTTGCCATAATAGGCGCCGTGTTTTGTGACGCGAATGACATATTGCTAGTCAGAAGCTGGCTTGATCGTGTGATTCGCAAGAGCAACAGTAGCAGCATCCTGGTTATTAGAAAGGTTCTCGAAGAACGAATCTGGACTCGGGATCAGAGCACTGAGGATGTCATCAAGGTTCGTCGTTATACACAAGGTCTGGCAATCATGCTTGATACCAAGATCATGAATCATTCCGCTGGCTTGCTCGATCAGATGCCGTATGACTTTTCACGAAGTCGATAATAGCTTCAGATTGCATGTCTCGCCAGGTGGCGGTTTGGCGACTCCCATCTATCGAATTTCGAAAGACAATCCTCTGGACCAACGAAGGGCATGCGTATCATCGGACCACATCGCAGACCGAACCAGATCATGAACAACCTACAGGCAAATACTGCAACCGTTCCGCCATCCACCTCAGCTCAATCATAAATCTGTCCGTGGCCCGCAAAGGAAAATCCTGCCTATAATCTTGCAGCAAAATATTCACAGCAACCCTCTCATTGTCGTTGCTGGCTGCAATCCATGCGGCACTTAGGACGATGAGTATGTATCCCGCCCCTAGTGGCCTGTATCTATTTGCCACCTGGGCCAGTTCCAATATTTGAGTCACGAGGTTCGTGGAGTCGGCTATCAACTGGATAGCATCAAAGGGCGGAGTGAATGCGCGCAACACCCAGTTGAAAATAGTCACAATCAACAGACCGATTCCATATGCACGTTGATAGTACGCGTGTAGTATGACCTTTTTGAGAACATTCTCCTCGTCGAGGTTGCGGCCCTCGGCCCATTGTTTGTGTAACTGGAGTAGCAGTTTCTGAGAAGCTTCGTATACCGGTCTCAGTTCGTCTCGCAAGATTGCGATTTCGCTCGCATTGGTTGCCGCGCAAGCACGTCGAAGTATACTTGGTACGTTGGCAAGATATCGCATTAACTTTCCCTCGGGGATGTTTTGGTCCAGTTCGTTTCCTACTAGTGAAATCCAATCTTGCGGGTCAAGCTCTATATTCTCGTTGAATAGGCCTTCAAACAACTGGGATAAATAAGCATGTTGTATGTCATATTGTATATAATGAAGCTTCCTGCGACTAGATTAAACTCACCACACATCCTCTTAGTGAAAGAAGTAATTGCACTTCGAAATCATCGCGCGGTTTTGTGAATGACCGCGCCTTTAGTATTTTTGCCGCGCCTTCGCAATGGCCTGACCAGCGCTGTCCTTCCATACCGTTGAGGTTCTAATATTATTCAGTATCTCGACCTGATGGTAGTTTTTGATTCTTTCGACCTACCTGACAAATCAAAAGTAGCATTACCGCACACAAAGTTTCCGTCTGTGAAGCTTTGTCCGGATCATCGAGACAATTTCTCAGGCTTCGCAGGGCCCGGGAATAACTACTCAAGGTCTCAACGGCGACTTCTTTTCTCGAGCAGAAATTAGAATGAGAGCAAATGAGCGCATTGACTGCCGTGTCTAGTGCTTCATTCTCGTTCATTCTTCGTGGGATCTCGAACATGAAAAAGCCGTATGCCCAAGCAAGGTTGTATTTTAGGTTTGTTGTTAATTTGACCGCTTGAATGTATTGGCTTGTCAGAATTGTAGTTTTGTTGCTTGGCGGCAGTCGAAGGAATGATGCGATCAGGTCCGCTTCAGTGTGGAATATGTTGGATTGCTGCGTTTTTGAAAGGTCTTTGTTTCGTGAACTCGTCTTCCTCGTTCTGGACGTTACAAATGGTTGTTGCGATTGGAACTTGTATCGTTGTTGGCCGGAACCGATGCATTCTATGCCGAGACGGATACATCGCGAACACGAGGGAGTTTTCTCGTCGCACTTGAGTATTGGGCGAGTGAGTTCAATAGCTATGGCGTATTTCGAGATGTTGTTAACCCACCTTTTTCTTCAGTTTGCGACAGCCGTCACATGCTTTTCCAGAGGGCACTCCGGGCATTTCCGGTCTATTGCTGTAACACAGATTCCGGGTCGCCTTTTCATCAATGACGGCGAAACAAAAGTATCTGCGTAAAAGGATATCTGTCCAACCCGTTGTTCTCGACAAGAATTGTTCCTGCTTCGACTCAGCCGCGAAACGAACCTCACAGCCGCTTTAGCCTCATTGGGTGACTCCACCACGCTGAACGATCGCCAAGAAGTGCCAACCATTCTGACTTCTGACGTCTGAGTACTCACTGGTTCGCTGTCTTTGTGAATCTGATCAGGGACATCTTGGGCCAAAAATCGAATATGGCAGTGCTTGAACCTTGCCGATGTGACGCCCCACACGCTGGGATATGTTCACGAGTCGCAGCCATGTCGTCTTCATGAATTGGAAAGTTCACTTGGCCGACAAAAATTCGACAGGTTAAGCATTGTTGTCCATTCAGTGCCTGATCAATACGATGGCCGTTTTTACCAGGAATATCGTCATGCGCTCATGGGTCTGGTACAGTACTTATCCCAAGGCTCACTCCGGACCTAATCAATGATCGACGCACCACCACGTCGCTAAATTTGGGCTATGACGAATGGATACGGAGTCACCACCAAATTACATGGCTGCAAATACGACTTCTCATTCTTTTCAAGCCTCCAAAACTGGGGCTATGGATATCTCGTATTCATTCACCAAGCATCCCATCGTATATATCGATGAGACTAACCGCTTAAAGACGTATGCACCGCTGGGTGGGGCATCGTGTCCGGAATGATTTTATTGGTCAGGCACAAAATTAAGTGGGTCACACTCCCCAGAATTGTACCATGACTGACCAATAGCAATCAACTTGGCAAAGAGGGGCAGACACAGCTTATGCCACATCGACCAATCAGCGACAACAAATTGCTAACAAACCGTGATCATCCAATAAGATTGTCGTCAATACGGCACTAAGGTTAAGGGTAAGGGTTGCGGAGGCTCAGCTACGCTTGCCCTAAGCAGCACATTGTGCCGCTGGCCTCATAGTATGTAGATCTGATGGTGGCCTCGTCTGAGCATAAATATCGCTGTACGACCCATGATTATCAGTCATGTCAAACAGGACAAGAAACCAGTCTCCTGGAGACAGATCGATAAGCAACGCATCCATCCCCTAATACAATATTACCCGTTGCGACTCACGAAACACCAGACAGTATGAGTACCGGCTCGGATTTGCAACCGGATAGCTACTATCCATACAGCCCAAGCCATGTTCTTCCAGCTGTTTTTGCGGCCTTGATCGGCATATCTTTCTTCATACACGTCTACCAAAACTTGTAAGTATCCCATCAATTGAGATCGTCATTACACCGGCTTACCATGGACTCCCTACAGCCGCTACAAGTTCTGGACTACTACGTTCTGGATGTCATGGGGTGGTGCAGTGTTTACAGTCGGCTGGATAGCACGCGCTATATCGAGCTATCATACATCAAACTTCAACCTCTACATCGTCCAAAACGTATTCATCTACGCCGGACCACCCATCTACTCTGCATCAGCGTACAACATCATCGGCCGACTATTGCACTATCTACCAATGCACGCTCCACTCCATCCTAACCGCGTCACCATTTTTTTCGTCTGGGTGGGTGCAGCGGTCGAATCCTTGACTGTTTCGGGTGCTGCTCGCATGGCTTCGAATATAGACGACTTATCTAAGTACAAAAGTGGTGGAACACTCATCTCAACGGCACTCGTCTTGCAAGCCGTCATTGAGTCCATGGTAGTCTGCGTGGTTGCTCTGGTGCATTATCGTGCCACTCATGCAGCCCATCCCCCGCCACCAAACGTGCGAAAAATGTGTATCACTTTATACGGTACATCGTTCTTGATCATCTTCCGATGTATCTGCCGAGCCATCGAGTCTTTCATAATTTTCACTCAGATTGACAGTTGCATTCAAGGGCATTGCAGTTCTATCATAACTCACGAATGGTATCTCTATATCTTCGAAGCTGCACCAATGGTCCTGTTCACCTACTGGCTTAATATCAGGCATCCCGGTCGACTACTCCCTGGACAAAAGACTCGTTATTTGGACCTGGATTGTCAAACCGAGCGGCTCGGTCCATGCTGGATTGACAAGCGCTCTAAGATCCAGACTATTATTGATCCGTTTGATTTGTCGGGTATGATGGCTGGCAAGCCGAATCATGAGGCCTTTTGGTTGTGGCCGGAGAAGTGGCCTGCTGCTACTGATGGTAGCTTTGCTCTGGGGACGGCTTCAAATGTGCGGAAATCAGAGTCCAAGGCGGCTCAGAAACCTGAAAGTGCACATGAGATGCTGCCATCTCAATCAGTCTAATCTCTGCTCTATTTGTTGGAACCTCATGGGACTTTTCTTTTGGTTCATCTTTTACTGTTTATTTTGTTATTTAGCCTGCCTCTCGTATTTGAGTACTTGTATATTTGATAGCGTTCAGTTGTGAAATAGATCTATGCTGTGATATATTCCTCAATACTTTAGCGAGGTTTACTATAATCTGTGCTACTATCCCTCCAAAGTCCATGAATCCTGCTACTGAATAACTTCGAGGTAAAATTGTGCATATTCAAAGATATGAATTCCAAGGGAGGTAGTATAACACTTGAATGTGAACTGAATCGTGATAATATAGGTTGCCTTGCCGACTTGTGATCTGCGGCATCTACTTTGAGAAGATCACTTTTCAAGCAATCCAATACCAAACCCTCTCTGTCGTAAAGTAGAAATTTAGCATTCAATATCAAAAAGCGCAACTGAGATTTTGGGAAGGAATTTGACTTACGGAAAATATTCCTCGGTTTGACTTCCTCCCAAGTATGTTCTAAACGATCGGCTTCCTCCTTCCCGGAGAAGAAATCCATCTCATCCAACTTGACAAAGCTCGTTCTGTAATAGATCTTGTATCCCAAGAACAATGCCGCAAAGATAGGTATGTCAATATACGGTGGGATAAATGATTTCGCGCTGAATTTGCCGGGGAAGAAGCAGTCGAAGCCATTGAAGAATGCGACTGTCGCAGAGAACAGACACGAGAACCATGCAAGGTAAGGTTGGAATGGACTCCGGAAGGGGAGTGATGATCGTGCAATACCCTGATGTTTCATGCCCTTGTGGAAGCGAATATACGTGATGGAAACCGATGTCCAGACAATTAGTGTACTGACGGAGCTGAGATTGCTGATCCAGAAAAAGACGTCCGATGCGCTCGAGTTCACATTCAAATAGACAAGTAGACTCAGCAATGTCGTAACGCCCACACAGGCATAAGGAACTCCAAATTTCTCATATCTCAGGAACCCAGGCGCCTTGCCGTCAAGAGCGGTAGAGTACAATACTCGAGTCGACGCATAGAAAAACGAGTTCCCAGCCGAGAAGGCGGATGTAAGCACAACCGCATTGATAATTGATGGAAGGACTTTGATACCTCCATTCTCCATCGCGATGACAAAAGGACTGGCTCCAACGCCGGGAGCGCCTTGGTCAATGGCGTTCAGGAGACGGCTATCCTTGGAAGAGACGCACATACCCACCAAGAAGATGCTCAACACATAGAAAATGGCGATACGCCAGAAGACTCTGCGAACGGCTTTGGGAATGTTTCGTCGTGGATTCTCGGTCTCACCGGCTGCGACGACTACCATCTCGCTTCCGCCGTACGCGAATGTAGCGCTGATGAAGACTTTGAAGAAGGCAAGGAAGCGTCCCAAGGCACCTGGTTCAAGGTATTCCAGCATTGGACCAGGATTGTGCCAGTATCTAAACCCAATACGATCGTGATTTGGTGCACCGCCAAGAGTGATGATGAGCATGAGCAGGATCAGCCCGCAGATTGTAGTCAATTTGATTGTGCCGAATCCAAACTCGATTTCACCATAGTATCGCACAGGAAACAGGTTGATAGCAACCACCGCGACTAACAAGATCGTAATCCAGACGACAGTAGGAACATTATTCGGCCAGTAATCAATAACCAATGCCGCTGCACTGATCTCTATCGGCACACCAATCGCGAATTGATACCAATAATTCCAACCGAGCGTAAAACCCAGAGCAGGATCGACGTATCGAGCGGCATAGACGGGTACTGCACCCGGTAATGGAAGCCAAGTCGCCATTTCACCCATACTGTTGATCACGGCATAGAGATTAAAGCCGGTGATGAGGTAGGCTAGTACTGCAGACAGAGGTCCGGCTAGGGAAAGTGTTTGCCCAGTACCGACAAAGAGGCCGGTACCTATAGCACCGGATAGGGCGAGGAATTGGACATGTCGGGATTTTAGGCGTCGTTGGAGCGTGCCAACGTTGTGGTGTTCGTAGTCGCTGTCTTTGATCGTAGGGTCGTCTGTGATGCCTATGTCTGCGGCATATTTTGGTTCAATGGTTCCGAGGGCTTCAACGTCTTTTGGTGTGTCTTCGGCCATGTTGAAGCAGTATACTGAGGCGATTGGCTTTCCTGCTTGCCTATCTGCATAACAACTAATGTAGGTAAAGAGAAAGCGACTAGCAAGCAGAAGTGAGAGAGACTTACTTATATGAAAGTGCCTACATCCCAGATTGAACATTATCAGTGCATGCCTTATCTTTCCCCATTCTTACCCCAATGTAGCATTTTGACCTGCCAATCCCCCGCTTTCCACTTGGCGATGTCTTTAGTGGACAGAACTTTGGAACTCAAATCTCTCATTGTTGGTTGAGTTGGAAATACTGTTGGCCCATGTCGGCATGAGCCGCCTCTATATTGATATTGATAGAATAGGGTTTGAACGTCTCTGCAAGTTTAGGTAGAGGGTGTGGTTAGTTTTTGTGGACGGAGATAACGTAAACAAAATCTAAGCTCTCGAAAATGGATTCTGAGCACAAATTATTTAGTCTTTACTTTATTTAGCTAATGGAATATACAAACGAAGCGATCGACCCTCAAGGAATTCTCAAACATCTCTAGATCATAAGGAGCAGGCCAGCACCCGCCAGCCCAGAAAGAAGATGTTTCGCATTGCCGGTGGGCAAGGTTGCCATGCCCGAAGACGTGCCAGTCGATTTTGTAGAACCGCCGGTGGTTGCGCTACCAGTAGCAGTAGTACCAGCGGTGACAGTGACCCCGGTAGCACCCACCACGCCGGTAGTCGCTGTCTGAACACCATTTCCTGTGGCGGTCGAGACAGCTGAGGGAACAAGAGTAGCACCTGGCACTCCATTGGCGCCGTTATCGATTTCCAGAATATCGTCCTTACCAGGGTTGAAGTTGGTGTTGGCAAGGGAGATTTCGTTGTTCTCAAGGTCATAGACGACATACGCACTGCGCAGGAAACTGTCTCCAAGGATGTTGACACCAGGTTCGCTGGGCGTAAGTCCAATAATACAGCTGTTCTTGGGCCAGCCAGCAACGGTCCCGAAGAAAACTAGTTGACTAAGACCTACGTCAATCTTTGCTCCGGAGAAACCGAATGTCACATTGTAGTTGGTGTCTATGAGGTCGCAGCTCACATAGGCGAAGCCGCTGTCCTTGTCGTAGGTTCCATTCAAAGCGCCCAGAATGTCATTAAAAAGGTCTTCTGGCAGTAAAGTGTAACTTGAGCCCGTATCCAGCGAAACTGCGAGCGGAAGGTTCGTCGTAGTACTCTTGGAGTCCCCGGTTTGCACGGTGACTTCAGTCAAGGCGAGCGCAAGTGAGTAGTATCTGTTATAGACTGGCACGACTGGCAAAGTCTGGAGTTCGCCCGTGTACTTTGCCTTGTTGACACCACCAAACATAATCGTGCCGGAAGTTGCTGCGACATCATCCATCCACAGACTGTAAGCGGCAGATTTGGTGACGCCGCTGGCAGCCAAAGCATAAGGTAGGTTGTTGTATGTTTTATTCAGGCCTGAAGATGCATATGTTGAGATGTTGTACCCGACACCGGCAATGCCCACTGTATACGATCAACGATGAATTAGTACGACTGCACACGCCACTGCAGTTTGCGCAAGATACATTGATGTTTCCATAAGGTCAACTTACCATCAGATGAAGTTTGGTTGACAACAATAAACTCAAAATCCTTGACAGTTGCACCTCCCAAGCTCAATGTGTCAGTCGCGTAGACACCGAGAGCCGTAGTGCCATCCGCGTATGTTGCGTTGTATGGAAGATCCAGCGATTTGAAAGAGGACGAGTCATCCGAGACGTAAACGTTAGCTGCCTTTTTTGATCCTTCAATAACCCATAGATCGCTACTGCCCGTATCCAGAGCGAGTGTGAAATTCTGCGCAGGTGATCCCAGAGTCAAGTTCAGCCAGTAGCTTGTATTTTTCTATTCACTTGTTAGATACAGGGGAATACCCCATTCCTAATCCTCGTACGTACGTGATTGAAGATTGATACATCAACCGGAGACGTGTCTCTTCTGCCCAAAATCCCATCCACATGTCTGCGTTGTAACGGTGCTGCTAGAACTGCTGGCGCGTCACGTCTATGAAGAGAAAGCGCATTGCTGACCGACGCCGTCGACAAGACGATGAGCAGTAACGAAGCTGACACACGCATCGTTATAAGCGAGTGATATCAGTTCGAAATATAATCAAAGTGAAATAAAAGAGGGTATTGTATTCGGATGGACTTCTTTAAAGGACTATGGCAAAACTGTCCGGATTTTTAAGTTCGAACAAGTCACCTCCACTCGAGATGTGCGTCAGGATTTTGAATCCGCCTGGGTGCGGCGAACCCATTTAACCCCATAGTTCATGAATATTAGGTCAAAAACTATTGATTTGTGGCGTTTTATCCAAGACAAATCCTGTCACCAACAAGTTCGCAACAACGTCCGATACGCAGTTTATCTCTGTACTTGAATGTCTAGGCAACTGCGCCTCCACGAGCATGCATGAACAGCCAATCGTAAGATGCAAATTTGATGAAATTTGACTTGGCTGTTGTTAAAGCCGCTGAGGATTCTGTAACGTTGTCTGGCGTACGTAGTCTGGTGGGGATTAAACTGGGGGCTTTCAACCAAACCTTCAGCTGCTACCACCGAGTTGGTTAGTAGCTGTGCTGCTTGTGATTTTACTGGTTATTGACAAGTTTTAAGACCACACCTTTTCTCCGAATTCGTCCAGAGGCCTTTAAAAGCATCGAATCACGATACGGTGCTCACCTTTAGATACGCTGTTTGAGGCTCCGCTCGTGGATTTAGGCAGTTATCCTTCCGCTCGATCCGTTCGGGAAGATTCCCTAATATGTCCGGAGTACATTTGCAGCTCATCTTCCGTCTTGGAATCTGCTGTCTTTGATGTGATTAATATTCAACCTCATGGACGTGTGCTTGAATTCAAATCCTGTTCTGGAACTCTTTGTCGCAGCCAAGTCTCGCTCATGCTACCTCGCACTCTGTACCATAAGCACTAGTCACTAGCTCTGTCCAAAAACCCTAAAGACTGCAGGGATTGGAGGCACTTGCGAGCCGCAGTCATTTCTAAGCAGCCGCCTCTTCTTTGCGATCTCTTTGCGCCCTTTTATCTGTTGGCGAGATGATGGTAACACATCCCCATCCCTCTCGGGTAAAAAGAAGGGTGCCCGTAGTTCACAGTGAGTCGGTTGTGTAACGCCTTCTGGTGTCCGTTTGACTGCCTTCTACAGAGTAGTCCAACTACTACTGTGAGTCGCCAGGTCTAAACCATTTGAATGATGGGTCAAGACTAGAATGAGCATTTTAGCGATACCTTTCCTGTATCCTCCTTGACAGACAGAAGAACTCAAAGAAGTATAGTTTCGCATAGTTTACAGCTACATCTGTACTTTGATAATAAGCTCATTCGAGTTGCTTTTTCTAAGCGCCTCGAGATGAAAGATTTTACGCCTGTCGCTGGACAAGAACAATAAGAAGTTAGGGCTATCTCGTTCGGTTGAACTATCAGCCGTTTTCCTCCCTTCTAAAATACAACATCGTCAAAACTCTTTCAATATAGACATTTGAGCACTGCACTTGCTAATTATATAAACATGTTGAGGCAAGTCTGGAAAGTTGCTCTATTATGTTAACAAGACTAGTAGGTAAGGCCATCTCAAAGGTTGGTCTAATCACGAAGAGCGACTAGGGCAGAACTATCAGCCGACTTCTCAATTCCCCGCGGGAATTCTTGAACTTATAACTGCGTGTCCAGCATCAAAATATTAATTATTATCTTTATTTGTAATTTCAGCACATAATTCTATACCTTTGTTTGAAAAGACACCTTTGTGCAACCTTAGGGCATTAGGACATTGAACTCGGATCTCAATGGCCCCAAAAGAGATCAAGACATATAAATTTGCTAGTATTCCAGGAGATGGCATCGGTCCGGTTAGTACTTGAGTGATGGAATATCCCAACCTTTGGTACATTTATAAATGTTTTGTTGAGTACTGATATCCTCAAATCATCATAGGAAGTCGTGAATATCACTATCGATGTTCTCAAGTCCTTGCAGGACATGCTCGGCACATACAAGCTCGAATTTACGGAGCTCGACTGGGGTACAGCACGATACAAAAGGAAGGGGAAATATATGCCATCCGGTGGATTGAAAAATTTGAAAACATTTGATGCCGGCCTTTTCGGCGCTGTTGGTGCCCCAGGTATAAAATCCTTACTTTAAGCCTTCATCCTAGGGTTCTAAACCCATTCATCAACCAAACGGGCTAACATACTTTCCCCTTTATAGACGTGCCTAATCATATTTCGCTATGGGAACTTCTCCTAGCTATGCGTGGACCCTTGCAGCTGTACGCCAACGTGCAACCCGTGAAAACCTTTCCAAACGTGCCCTCACTCCTCAAAGATGTCCAGGATGGAGACATTGACTGGGTGCTCGTTCGTGAAAATAGTGAAGGAGAATACTGCGGCCAAGGCGGACGCACTCATCGCGGAACTCCCTGGGAGATTGCGACCGACGTTTCTGTCCTTACACGCGTAGGTGTTGAACGTATTATGCGTTTCGCATTTGAAACAGCTCGCAGCCGTCCTCGCAAGTTACTCACCATTGTTACCAAGAGCAATGCCATGCGCCACGGTATGGTGCTTTGGGATGAGGTTGCTGCCGAGGTTGCTAAAGACTTCCCCGACGTTAAATGGGACAAGATGCTGGTTGATGCCATGACGGTCCGTATGGCCGCTAAGCCCAGGTCTTTGGATACAATTGTTGGCACGAATCTGCATATGGATATCTTATCTGACCTGGCTGCTGCACTTGCTGGTTCGATTGGCATTGCTGCTTCGAGCAACCTCGATCCTACTCGCAAGAATCCACCCATCTTTGAGCCCGTGCATGGTAGTGCATTTGACATTACTGGAAGAGGAGTTGCCAATCCTGTTGCCACCTTGTGGTGTGCTTCGGAGATGCTAGCTTGGGTCGGGGAAAAGGATGCGGCAGCAGTCTTGCTCAACGCAGTCGAGGATACATGTAGCCAAGGCATTTGCACACCTGATTTGGGTGGGAAGGTTGGCACTGTTGAGTTTGGGCAAGCGGTTGTAGAAACCATCAAGAAGTCTTTACGCTGATAGCGCAAATAAATGGACGCGAGCATAATCATGCAGTTTTTGTCATACTATTGTATGACTTCTGAAGAATTCATTGGCTAATAGCGAAGTTATCAAAAGCTCTCTTAGGGCTAGGGCTAGGGCTAGGTTCATCAGATCCGTAGCTTAATTCGATCCGTAGCTTAATTCGAAGCCTTGAAAATCAGGCCGCCAGGGCTTAAGGTGGGGTACCTTATCAGGTACCTTGTTGCCCTGATAAGCTCCTTCCTCAACTTCATCCCATTCATCTAATTCCTAGCAGAGATACAGGCCATAGATCATCAAATAATTTATCATCATCGGCAATGGGAGAGTACGTGATAGATCCCAAGGGCCCGACCCCTTTCGGTCGCGACATGCTGCAGAAGCACTTTATGATCAACTCGAAATACCGACCACTCAATCACGGTACTTGACCTACCTTACTTTGCCTTTTCCCAACGAACCTCCGTCGAATTCTAGACGGATTTCCAATTCGGACGAATCTGCAGGCTAATCGGAGTTTTCTTTGGCATCTCATAGGATCCTTCGGCACGTTCCCTATCGAGGTACGCGATGCGCAACGAGTATTCCAGGAAGAGCAAGAATCGCGACCGGATGTCTTCTTTATCATATCACATGCAGAGCACGTCACCGAATCGCGCAAAGCAATCGCAAAATTGGTCCATGCCCCTGTTGACGAATGCGTGTTTGTGAAGAATGCCTCGACAGGAATCAATACTGTTCTTCGGAACCTGGATTTTAAACAGGGCGATGTTATCGTATACTTTGCGACGGTGTATAATGCTGTGGAACAGACGATAGAATCGTTAATGGAAACCACCCCGGTGCAAACCCGGAAAGTCGACTATACCTTCCCGATCACACATGACGAGATTGTGAGGAGATTCCTAAAGGTGGTGAAGCAGACAAAGAGTGAGGGATTGAATGTGCGGGCGGTAATATTCGACACGATAGTTTCGGTTCCTGGAGTCAGATTTCCGTTTGAGAAACTTATCAAGGCATGCAAAGACGAGTCTGTCTTGAGTGTCATTGACGGAGCACATGGCGTGGGCCAGATTCCGTTGAATTTAGGTGATCTTAGCCCGGACTTTTTCGTCAGTAACTGTCACAAGTATGTAATTTTTGATTTCCGAGAGCTTGCTGTACATGCATACGAAGAATTTTCGCTCGACTGACAGCCAATAGGTGGCTATATACGCCGCGTGGGTGTGGCTTACTCTACGTACCTAAACGAAACCAACACCTACTACGAACGTCCTTCCCCACCTCTCATGGTTACACGTCACCTGCCGATAGAGGCCGTGGGACACATGCAGGAAAGACAGATTTTGAAATATTGTTCGAATTTGTTGCTACTGCGGATGACACTCCGTACATGTGTGTTCCCGCAGCTCTCGAGTTTCGAAAACGCATATGCGGAGGCGAAGACGCTATATATAAATATTTACACACCATTGCTCAAGAAGGCGGAGATGTCGTTGCCCAAATCGCAGGAACAGATGTCATGCAAGAACCCGGTCTCTCCAATCCTATTGAGCAAAGTGATATCCGAAGATGCGCCATGGTGAATGTGCGAATGCCGCTTGCCTTTGAAGATGATAAAGAAGTCAATCCACATGTACCAGATCCATCATCATCGCCATTCCCCTTGCTCAGCATCAAGGATGCAACGCCAGTATGTGAATGGATGCAAGCCAAGCTGATAAAGGAGTATGATACTTTTGCAAAATTCTACCCCCACGGAGGGTGGCTGTGGCTACGGCTGAGTGGGCAGATTTACCTTGAGCTTGAAGATTTTGAGTGGATTGGTCATATCGCGCGCAGTCTCTGTGAGCGGGTTGGCGCGGGGGAGTGGCTGCCAAAGTCGAGGATTTAAATGGGAAGACTGAATTTTGCACCTCTCTACAGATACGGATTCTGCAGGATTCCATCATGCCAGTAAAAGCACTTTCAAGTCACATGGACACAGCCCTAAATACCTCCGGCTGTGTACCAAGGTCGGCGTTCATTCCTAGATTTTGCCGAAAATCTGATGACTCACCGCCACGAACTACTTTCGCAAAGTTTTGATATGGATAGCTGTTGCTGACGACGTTCGTATATATGTTATTTGCAATGTACCCCCAGGCCCATTCTCCAATATACTTGACTTCAAGATTCGTATGGAGCAACAGGTCAAGTGTTCCGAAAGCCAGCAAAGGAGGAGACCATCATTCCATTGGATCAGAGCCTGTCTCGACTTCGGAATCACACGCAATTGCTCCGATCATAGCTAGCTGCCGAGATACATCGCCGATGACTACGTATGTATTGACTTTATATACGAAGTCTTAGTCCAGCGAATGCCTGAAGATGCCTGAATGACTCTGTAAAGAGTACTTCCCTGAAACGGACTAGCGCCAGATCCAGCTCGATTAGCGCCCGTTGTGGATTGGTCATGATGCCGCATCGGGGTTAGTGTACGAAGGCATTCGTATAAAATTTAGAATTCTTAAATTTCTTTGACGTGACTTCCTGTCTCTCACTTCTCTGTGCCTTCGGGGTATCTCTATGTCTCGCGAACTCCTTCCGCTTACTCGTTGTACTCAGAAGAGGACTGTGAATCCTGCACTGTATGCGTGGGAGACAGGTTGATAGCTTCATACTCCTGCGACCACATCATTAGCTGCTTCTTCGCGAATTGGCAATCGTTCAATATACGGAGTATCCATAGATGTCATGAGATGCAATCAATTATGCTTTGATGTCACGGATCAGTGCTTCCGCTTTCGTGATTGCTCAAGAATCATTGATTGTACGGAGTAAGCCCTAAAACATCACTATGGGGACGCTACTCCTGACAATCAATTCTTCCAAAGTTATCTGTCGGTCACAATCCGAAATACCTGGTGTTGTTGCCAATGATTGACCGCCAAGTACTGAGTTGGGACCATATACGATGTTTATACGATAGCGGCTGGTGAAGAACTTTGTTTTGCAGGTTCAAGTCCACGGCCGGCCCTATAGAAACGCTTCGTCGACTTGTCACAGACTGTCTGACATTCGAGTTCGTTTAGTAGTGAAGTCCCTAACTTAAATGTGGGGAATCCAACATGTTCAATCCATAACCTTTGCAGTATGATTTGGCAAGGACTTCATGAACGAACTTTTGGATACGAAAAACGTTTGGGTACGAAGCACTACGTGTCTGACATGGATACTAGTAGTAGAATGCTCCGTACACCCATCAAATTACTCAACACGCCTCGGCTCTTACGTCTTAGAAGTGTCATGCTGGCCGGATTGCATCTCGACTCGCCAACATTGTACTAAACGTCTAAGCGAGGAGGCAGACTCACTGGGTCAGCCACCCTGTACTTAGGACCCGCGCCGATTATCCCAGCGTTATGGTACCTAGCGCTTTGACTTTTCATGTACGAAGCAGTACGTAGAATTAGTCGAAGACATGTGTGCTTACTTATTTAGCCTGGGTAGGAAATTCTTTCATGGTCCCTTTTTTTGTTTAATATAAGTTCGTATATACGCAGATAAATATCGGTCTGCCCATGTAACTTTACCCATATCAGAACTTACACCTACCAAGCGAAATTGTGAAGGAGACACTCCACCACAAATGATCATAATTAATTGGCCATTTACTGCGACATGACCTCCACGCATACCATCCATGAAGTTCACATTGGGCGAAGAAGAACGAACCCAACATCAAAACGCCGCTATCAATATGATGAGAGGATGAGATGTTCTTCGCCCATCCAGACAGTTTCTCGCGGTACACAAACGATCGAAATGTCCGATTACCCCGCAGCATTAAATATGGTGTACCGGACCCTCAGTCCGGCAGCAGGAATGGGCCGAAAAGGTCGCTCAAACAATCATCCTCATCGGGTCGAGGATTCGCAACGAAATAAGAAGTGCCCGAAAAGGTCGAGTGTGGTTACGACTACCACGACAACGACAGAGATACATGAAGCGAGTAATACCGTCACAACTACAGAGACAACCACTACATCACCGACAACGACGAAACGTACTCCGGCAGTATTAGGCGTCGGAAATATAGTCGGGATTAGTCAATCAGACGGCACGGAGCGACTGGCCATGGTTTCTGAAATGACAACCTTCCACGACTCGAAGATCGTGGTTGTCTGTGCATGGCTGTATTCGCGAGCCGATATCCACGAGGATTTAATAGACAATGCGGACCTCTCCTCGGAAGAATCCCATGATTATCTACAGTCCATGTGGCCCGTCCTCAACAAAGATGGTACGCTGATGACGAGCACCGGCCGGTCGCAGTGCGATTATATGGTGAGCACGAAACGAACTATTATTGTGTCGGATACGATGGGTACCTGGCTGAATGGAATTTCGCCACATGTGGCAACGAGGGTGTGTCGGGACGCTGTATATCATGCTGACTCGGCGGAGAGGAGGATATGTGATGTTAATGACGGTTCGTGTTATTGGTTGAAGAAGATTCTTTAATCTTGGTCTTAATTCTTACGATGCGTAATGGAGTACGGAGCGAGTGTTGTTATATCTTACTTTGCATCGATTGTGGTACATTTTGGTGAGCGGATGTCTTGTCTTCATGTCAATAGCATAGCCAGCGGGAGGTCAAATTCGTCGTTTTCAGTAATTGCTGCTCAGAGCATAAAAAATATTATTAACGCTGTAATCAGAGAATTACAGACTTTGACAAGTTTTAATAAACAAAATACTTATAAGAGTTTAAAGTGTCTAGTTTGTCTAAATGAGAATGTAGGTTTAACACGGTCCAGAACACCAAGCAAGGATTGGTGTAAGGCTAGTCCAGACTCCAAAGAGCCTACAAGGGTGAGCCGGCCCAATATACTGAGATAGATTACAAATTGATGACTGATTCTTAGAGCTAACTAATGGGGGACGTAGGCCGCATATAAGCCTACGCCGAAGCGTTGCAGAATATGCATCGAATATGTGCATAATGTACGTTGGTACTAGGAGCCCAAAACCTAACCCAAAACGCATCATTTCTATGTCTCGCCGTGTTGACAGCACCGCAAATCCGCCAGTACTCTCGTTCACGGTCACATCAATCAAGACCGCAACAGTAACTTGCCCTTCTGGTTCTGGTTCTGGGTCTCCATATCACTCGTAATATTGTTTCTGATCTAGATGACATTGATCAGCACTTTGCCCACTTCTCTCCGTGCTAGATTCTCCTTGAGAATTCTGTATGACTGATCAACCGTCCACGGAGTCACAACACTAACATGGGGGGAAATGAACATGTTTGGAAGCGTCCACAGTTCACTATCAGCTGGAAGAGGTTCTGGTTCTGTAACATCTAAGGCTGCACCTAACAAACTGCCATTCTTTCGACCGTCCTTCAGCGACTGCAGAAGGGCTGAATGGTCAAGGATGGAGCCACGGGCGATGTTCACCAGGAAAATTGGATTCTTGCCGTTCATAATTTTCAGCTCTTCTTGGCCGATAATATATCGTGTTTCTGCCATTAGAGCAAGGGATAAGACAAGAATGTCTGCGAGGCATGATAGAAAAACGTGCAGTTCTTCCTTTGTCCGTCCGCTATACCACGCAGTAGGTAATGTACCATCCGGATTCCCCATTCCTGCTTAACGGTAGGTTTCTTCTTCCGGGAGGCCGCCGTCAACCTCAGTCGGGAGGTACAGACGATGATTCTCATTCCTAGAGCTTAGGCCACAAGAGCAACTGGTGTTTGAGAGGCCTTTAGTGAATATAAAAACGATAGGCGGCAAGACGTGAGTCTCAGAGGACCAACCTTGTCGCTCAATCGAACCATAGCCGAGGATCGCCATGGTCTTCCCATAAATATTGGAGGGTGGATTGCTTCCAAGGTTATGTCGACGCTGCGCCAGGTTTTGGTGACTTGCAATTCCTTGAATGTGAACAGCCGGCGGAACCGTCCCAGTAAAGCTCCGATTACTCACTCCGCGGCAGCAGGCGACGTACCGCCTACTGAACTGGTGATGCTTACATTCGAATCTTGTGATGAGAGCTTGTCTTCAACTTGGTCGAGTCCGGCAACATTGAAATGTCGGAAGCGAAGCTTGGGTACGTCAATTGGTTTAGGCACGAAGCCCATCGTCATGAGAACGGTGATTTTCATGGAGGATCTCTATTTGATGTTGCTCCGTTAGCCCCTGTCCTTAGCTACCCGTCATTGTTTTATTGTCTATTACTAGTACGCCAATCTTCTGTCTGACAAAAGCTTCCCTAACAGGAACATTGTGACGAACATAGGTAATTTTTAGGTTGGGAATGGCATTCCGTATGCGGTCCGTGACGACCTCTGGTTCCGGGAATGGTAGGGTGACAAGGAGCTGCTCCATAGTCACTGGGATTTCAAGGCGGTTCCAGTGAGTCAATATGGTGCTCGGAATTTGGTGTTCGTAATCTGGTTATTCGCAGCAAGCTGCTTGCGAGGAGAATCCACTAATGCAAGCCTAAGCAGCTCAATCTATAACATGAACTAACACTCCGGCGTACTGCTGGCAAAATTAAAAAGTTGCAGACCTCTTTTCTCTTAGATCGTAAGCCACTCTTATCGCCTTCTACTGTTGGCCGCTCGACCCCGGAAGATGTTGGTTCCGGGTCAAAGACAAGGGTCGCATCCTTGTACTATGCAACATAACTAATCCAGCTGCGGGTTGAGTTGCCCAGGCGAGACATTCTTTGAGTAGTGTGAGTTTGTTTGCGTTGCTCGGCAAATTTGTTTTTAGAACTTCAGGTAATCAGTTATCTTGCTAGTGATAACACCATTTAAGCATTTTGCCTCGCCTCAGCGAAGTGGCTATTTCGAGAAGTTTTCTTTTCGCGATGAGATAGCCCATATTTCAATCTGTCCCTCACGCTCTCATCCTCTCTTGGCAGGTTGCAATTTTTTCAAAGCGAGAACTAAGCAAATCCCACAGTATGGGGACGGACACCGAGGCTACTGTAGTCACGAGAAGTTACGCGTCGTCTAACAGCATCCCTATCAAAACCGGCGAGGGAATCTTGACGAAAGAGGAGGCAGAAAGTCTTGTGAATTCGGCTGCCAAGAAGAGATTAACCAGGAAACTGGATATTCACGTCATCCTACCTGGGCGTTGGTGTTTTTCTGGGCGTTCGTGGACAGAGTCAATCTGGGTTATGGTAGGCTTCAAGGGATTGAGAAGGACTTGCATATGATTGGTAACGATTTCAATGTGGCCTTGCTCGTGCAGATTGCGCCGTACACATTATTCGAAATTCCAAGAAATCTCATCCTTAAGCGTGTTCGTCCGTCGCTTTGGCTAGGTGGTCTGAGTCTATGCTGGGGCTTCATAAGCCTAGGCCAAGGGTTTGTCAAATCTTTCCATGGACTTGTTGTTCTTCGAATATTCCTTGGCCTTTTTGAGTCAGGTCTAGTCCCAGGTATTATCTCCCTGGGGACTTCGTCAATAGTTCGCTCTAATGATCTGCAGGAGCCGTGTACTTAACGTCCATATACTATACGCGTTATGAGTTGCAGATGCGCATGGTTGGATTTTACATTGCGAATTGTATCGCCATCGCAACCAGCGGCGTAAGCCTTTTACCCCAGCCAAACAATTGACCACTGGCGACAGTAGCTCACTATTAGTGGTGGCTCATCGCATACGGCATAACCCACTTGGAAGGACTCGGGGGCAATCACTCCCGGCGTTGGATCTACATCATTGAAGGAGTAATTACGATTGTGTTGTCCATTCTCCTCCTCTTCATCATCGCTGACTGGCCTGGCCAAGCGAAATGGTTATCCGCCGACGTTGCCTAATCATCCGTTCTCGTCTAAAATCGTTTGTCAGTAGCAACTCTCCTATAATGACTTGTTCTATCTTATCCTTTCATTCGTTCATGATTCTCCAAGGAATCTACTTTTGGGCGCTCCATCTGAGCATACAAGCATACCACGTTTTAATAACGAGTCTATGATCCTCTATGGGCTGATTAGCCTGATCTCGGTTTCTAAGTAGACCCTGCTTAACCGACCGTAGACATGCATTTTCCAGTGGGTAGAAAAGAGCGCAACTGCTAGTAGATGTTTCAGCCACCCTAACGACGTAGAGAAGTATCGAGCACTTCGACGCATACATCAAAATACAGCTGTCATATAGATCAATTACTTTATCTGCGTGAGAAGTAGGTGCCATAAACCATGGGAAACTTTTCTTGATAGGTTAGGGCAATAATGCTTAGCCCTAATAACACTAAACCAATTTGAAAGTTTGCGGGCCTGAGGCATTACCATAACAGCATTTCAGCTATGATGTCATCGCTATGAAGATCAAGGGTATCAACGTCCCAATAGAAGAGAAGATTCAAGATTGGGTGTTGGATGTGGCTGTGTTCTAAAAACGAGAGTTCTTGTGATCCGTACAAACTTCGCTGTATAAATAGATTTACAATGTCGTCTTCGACTTCGGGCGACAAACGCAGCAACATGTCTGGCAAAAAAGTAACCGATCACGTCGACCATATTGAGGATGAAGGTAACCCTACAGACAACCCTACAGATTTAGAAGATATACATGACTGATGACAAGCCCTTAAATGTACGCAGCATCCCCCGAAGCCCTCGCAGCAGCCAAGGCAGGCCTCAAATGGGGCGTCACACCCAAGATCAACGGCAACAAAAAGAATGAACCGCCCGGTCCCGATCACCCAGTCCATTTGATCCCCGCCGAAGAGCAGGTCAAAATGAAGAAAAAAGGCATCAACCCAGTGCTTTACGCTGAAATGAATCGGTACAAGTTGGAAGGGAAGGGGACTTTTTGGTCAAAGGTTTCGCAGACGGCGATGGGAGGGGGCTGGATTAAATAATGGACCAGTTCGTGTTCTTTAGAAGTTGGAAGGATATTCTCCGTTGGAATATTATTAGCTTAACAAATCATTCATGGAGATTCTTTAGATTAAGGCGGAGTAATCCGTAACATCCATTGTATCTGCGTAGTACAAAGTATGTAGTTATTTGAATTCAGACAACTAACAGGGCCGGAGTACAGCGTTACACAAATCTGGAACATCTCTTCCTCATTGGAGTTTTCGGAATTGAGAAACAAGGAAAACAGGAACAGTTCATAATCAGATCAATGAAGTGTTTGATGCGGGGAGTACCGTCTGTGATACCTTCACATCTCGAGTCTTGTACCTCTCGGGGAACAAATAAGCGTTCATTTCGTCATTAATCTTAGCTGAATTCCGGGTAGTTCCCTATGCTGGTCAATCGAGAAGCAGTTCATTATTGTGCCTCGAAGTCTTTGACCTTCACTCTTTCTCACCCTTGTTGATATCCATTGATAAGCTACAAGTCCTCATAAGACAAGTTCACAACTCACTGTCAGAACTTGAGATCCTATATCAAATCTTTGCAAATAATACTTGCATGTTCATCATGCAGTTCCTCAAGACATTCCTGTTGACCGCGTTGGTCTTGCTGGCACCTGCTTCTGCTGCTACCATTCAAAAACGAGACACTGTTGATGTAACGCGTCTTTTCCCTACCCAGCCGTCTACTCGGCAGTTTATCAATCATTGCTAACACTTGTCTTTCTCTACAGGTATTGATCTGGGGCGGTGCCAGCTTCCAAGAGTATACCGAAAACTACATCTTCAACCCCGGTGACTGCCAGGCCATCACTGCTCCAGCGTAGGTCGAACATCTATACAACGAAATCAAGGAACAAGAGGCTAAACATAGGTTACAGATCTGGAAAAGTGGGTTCCGCAACAGTCGATGAAAATGCCACCTGCGATGTTTATGCGTGAGTACACCCTACGCCTCTCCACAGAATGAAGGGCCAGTAACTGACTGAATGTTATGGACAGGAGTTCCGATTGCTCTGGCGATGTAGCGGGCACCTTCAGTGCGCCGGGAATCTCTGACACTGGTTCGTTGGGGAGCAGCTTTGGGAGCGTTTCGTGTACCATCCCATCATCCTCAGGAAGCGCGCCTACGACCTCGAGTGCGGCTAGCGAGCCGACTGACGTGTGTGATGCATGATCAATGAAACTCGAGCTTGGTGGGTTGGAAAGGGTCTCTAGTGCAATATTATCGGTGTTGGCGAACAAGATTCGGTGTGAAAATGTGGTTGGGCCTTCAGGAGGTATCCGCATACGGCCAGACTGACTATACGAGATACTTTGCCCGCTGTAACAGCGAAAAGCACCTATCTAGATAGCAAATCGACACCTGAAATGGATAAGATACCAATATTCCGATTGACTATTATAAATTACATAAATCCATCAATACCTGGGTGAATATATCGAAATAACATCATAAATCATATCGCGTGAAATAAACTATTCTAACTCCGTCAAATGGTTGCGCTGCCGTTGTATCCCTTCATGTTCTTCATGTTCTTCAATCAACGGGCTGACTACATGGTCAGTAGTATTGTGCTCCTCAACTTCTCGCACAGTAGTGATTCTTCCACTCATGGTAGCGTTGGAAGTAGCCGTGTATTCTCTGTTAGAAGTCTCCACGTTGCTACCATCCTGAGAGCCGGGTACTGATGCTACATCCGAGACCGAATTGTCTGACACTTGCCTATTATGGGCAGGCCGTCCGGGATCCGATGACCCGATTTCTGAGATATCACTTCGATATCCGGTACTCATGTTACTAGTGTGTCGGGCGTTTTGGTGAGTTGGTCTCGTAGGCGATTGACCGCCATACATCATTCCATCGATATTAGGGGATACCAGCGGCGGAGATTGCTGAGGTTGAGACCAGTGAGTTTCATGCCATTGTACTTGGTCGTTCGGGCCCATCTCATAGACAGGAGTGGTAATGTCTAACAAAGTTAGAAGGAAATTTCTGTTTTACTTAAGACATCAACATACTATCAATCTCGTGCAATGCCACACTGCCAGCCTCCGAGACATGGCGCTCGTGGGTTTTGGAGGACACAACAGTGGCCCCGTCAATATCTGCAACGGCCAGATCTGGTTGACTTTTTGCATCGTGTGTTGCCGTGCCATACAGCCAGCGTAGCACAAACCCTCTGATCCCAGCTGTACTAGCCTGTGTCTCGCTTACTCTCGTGCTTCTACCTGACCTTCGTCGTCGCCAAATCAGGAAGAGGATTATAGCTGCTGCGACGACTATCAATCCAAGTACAACACCTAATACTGGCCCTACCCAAATTGGAAGCCCACCGCCATGACTGATAGTGATGGCCGTTGGTCCAGGTGTCGGGTTGGTTATGTTAGTAGTGTTTGTGGATTGTAACGCATAGGGGTAATATGTCGTTATTGGTTTTGTGTAGACAGTTGCAAACACATCGCTCAAAGTTGCTGGTGACTGCACTGTAGCACTTCCGTTGCCACTGTTCGTAGTAAGTAAAAGTCACGAGTTAGGAAAAGGAAAGAGCACTCACTTTCCGCCAATCTTGGCTGTGACAACATCCGGTACCCTGTATTCACTCCAGACTCGTGGATCATACGAGGCCTGGAATTTCAAATTGTTCACGTTGAACACCTCAACAATTCTAGCTTGAAGACAAATCATCGGATTGTTTTCATAAATTCCGCCTATTATCATCATCTGATCCGGATATATCATGAAACATTTATGTCCGCTTCTACCATGATTGCTCTGGCCGGTATAAGCGTGAGTCCATATCATCTGTGGTACAGACAGAATGTATACGTCGTCTGACGGTATGCTGCTTTGATTAATGCCATCGTATCCCCCATAAATGTATACATTGAAGGATGAATCATCTCTTGCTGGGGCAACCGCGGAACAAAACATAGTCAGCTGGGGAGGGATATCCCCAGTTGTGTTTTGCTGATACCATTTCTTGTTGGCGATGTCATATACCGAAACTGTCTCCATAAATGTTGGGCTAGTTTGGGTCTAACCATCTGTTAATAAGTAACTCACATGGAAAATAATCGCACTTACGCTAGCATTAGTCTGTGATGAATTTAGCGCTTGGGAGGCAGTTAGTGAGACTGGATCGATAACTCCTCCTATTGCGACGAGTACTCCATTTTCTCCTGCCGGTATCCATGCAACCTCCGCATTTGCTCGTGCAGGAACGAATGATGGCAGCGTGTCATTCGCCCATGTCTCGTCTCTCATAACTGACATATTGACCGATATTAGGCTGTTTGCTAAAGTATTCGCAGATTCGCCATCGTTCAAAATGGGACCCCAGTCTGCCGCCCGCATGCCACTGAAATAGTATCCCATATTCTCGCTCGGAGCAGAGACACTAGCGCCGTTTGAGATGTAGCGAGTGATATTTGTTGGCAGTTGTTTATTGATGAAGCCAGCCGACCACGATTGACGCGCTGGACCGTATTGATATGCTTCGTACCCTAGGATCGCATCCTCGGCGGGGGCGCTTGAGCTGTTGGTCGCGTCGACCAGACCGCTACACCTCGTCAGATAGACAATCGAATCAATGAGTCAGGCAGTCTTACCCGAACGTGATCAGCTCGTCGTCGTTTGCAAACATGGCACCGTCCACATAGTTAGGTGCGATATTGTTGCTAGCAAGACCGCCCGTTTTGGACAGGGTCTTGAACAGGCTGGTGATATTGGTGGACTGGTTGAAGGGCTTGCCCAGATTGAACTCATACACCACGCCATTGATGCCTCCTTGGGAGAGTCAGCGAGATGGTTGCAAAAGAGAAAAGAGAGAAAGACGAACCGTCGTTCTGAGGGCTGGCGTAGCTTCCGTCGGAGAGGCCGCTGTCATGGCACGCATTAGGAAGGAACGAGGGGACGGCCAACAGGGAAGGCGCGACTCACACCTGCCACCACAACTCTCCGCCGTCCAGATAGATCATGTCCCGGATGACATTCGCTGTCCTGTCAATCTTTTTCTGCTATTCACTATTTATTTACTGAATCTGAATACTAACCCCGAAATTGTGCCCAATTGCACATCGACACATTCACCTCATTCTGCCAACTAAGCCCACCAACGCCCCCAACAAGCGTCCAGGCTACGAGGGTAATCGCGAACAGCAACATGCTTTCGGCGGTGCTCACAATACGGCACAACGAGATACACCACAAAATATCATCTCGCGCTTGTTAGTGCGATCTTCTCGGAAGCTCAAGTCGAACCCGAAAGAACTGCGAGGCGGCAACAGCGTGGGAGAAGGCTGAACGCCAACGTGGGCTGGATATACGTGCTACAGGACACCAGAAGTCAAATCGCAAAGTCCCCGCACGGACAACATGGTGTGTACCATCCAGCCTGGATGTTGCATGATGGTGTCTTGGATTTCTTTGCGTGATAGGTGCGACAATCCGCCAATCCAATTATGTTCTGAGAGTATGTCGTACTGTACTCTGGTTAGGCTGCTAAACGGCTGCTTGCATGAGACCGTGGTCAATATTTTCAGCTTGAACTTTCAGGCGTGGAATATTATAGACTATGAGGCTCATTCCGGGATCATTGACCAATCTGTGAAGAGAGTGCTCTGTCATATGCATAGCTGCGCCTTTATGCATACTAAGTGACAGGGAATATTCTGCACCTCTTACTAAGGAAATTTCGCATTGGTTCAAGCTGATTGGGAAAAATGCACGAGTCCAATGCTGGCTGGAGCAGACGCAGCTAGAGCTGTAGAGCTGTAAAGATCCTGGCCGTGCCAACACACTGTACAATCTGAATCCCCCGCCCTAGTCGATGTGTCCGAATGGTAGTCCGATCAGAATCTGACCGACTGGGCGGGGTCGGTTGGGTTATGAATTTAGCCATGAAATGTTTATTGACTTCAAGGCTGATTTGAGCACACGCGGCCTCGTAAACACAGTTTGTGGTCAATGTAGCATTGACTAAAGGCATGACACAGTGTTACTCAAAAACTCATGAGGGATGTTCACTATGTATGTAAGGGTCCATTGCCCTCTCTTAAACCGACGTCGATGACTGACCCGAGAAGTATCTAGTTCAGCAGTCTGTCGTTCTCGTTGTATGAGCTTGACTCTTTGAAGCAGAAGTAGAATGTTTACAAAGCGTACAACCATGCAATTAACATGGTGTGTCCTTTTGCTGTGGCTGGCAATCATGCCAGCTGCTTGCATAGCAGGCGATAGCCCAGATGGGGGCCATGATTCCTGTTGGTACCCAGATATGAAACGAGATGGCGATCATATAGGGCCATGGTGCTCTGAATCCACAAGCATGTCAACTCTGAAAGGTAGATCCACGAGATGGTCTACGAGTACAAGTACGTCCACAAGCTGGTCCACAAGTTGGTGGACAAGTTACTCGACGAGCTGGTCAACCAGCTGGTGGACTAGCTACTCAACAAGTTGGTCGACCAGCACGACTACTATTGGTTATCCCACCACGGTGACGAGTACATCAACTAGCTTTTATACGACTGCTTGGACAAGTACATCGACAACCACTATTTACCCTACTACAACCACAACAAGTACTTCAACAAACACATCGACCGCCACTACTACCACTACAGAGACATTAACGGAAACGGAATGTGAGTCTACGAGTACCTCTACCTCTGCATCGATTATTCCGACTTCTACGTCAACCCTTCCAATCACATCATTCTCATCTTCTACATCAATCATTTCTACCACATCATCCTCTTCTACATCGAGTATTCCGAGCACATCCTCTTCTCCGACATCAGTTATTTCTAAAACATCAACCTCTACATCTACATCAATTATTCCGCCGACATCGACTTCTACATCTACATCAATTATTACGCCTACATCAACCTCTACTTCTACATCTACCACAACGACAACATCCACCTCCACAACCACATTTACATCAACTGTCACATCCAGCCCAACTAGTACAACATTCAGCGTTTCGGTATGCCCAAGTCGTATTGTCAATCCTACATATACGGCCCCCGGACCATTGCCGACGGACTACACTTGGGGCTGTGAGCCAGGATTCCTTTGTCACCCCAAAAACAAACCTCCCGGTGGAGGAGATTGCAATTTTGAGGCAGGTCTGCCTGCTTCCTCTTTCTATTGTTCACCGGACGAGTGCATTCCTAGTCCCAAACTCATTAAAAACCCGGATAAAGGGTGGGGAGAAGGATATCAGTCAAACAAGATCGGCACCTTTGAAGTTACTCCCGGATACTTCAACCTAAATCCAACCGAGTTTGGCCTGAACTATAGCATCTTTACCTTTCCTTGGGGCAACGAATGCGAGGATTTTGGTAAACCATACCATCACGGCAGGCCTCCTAAAGATAGTGGCGGATGGGAACATCATGACAGAGTCAAGCGGCAAACAGGCGCAGAGAATGTCCCACCTGTATGCTACAACGAGTGCAACAAAGTCGCTCTCGAAGGAGAGAAAGATGGAAAAACGCCGGCACTCTGTGACAACGGTTCTGTTTTCATGGATTATTTGAGTGACTGCAATGCGTGCATATCTGCCCATACTACAGCTCAAACAACGCTTGGCCCTCTTCCCGATTTTGAGCAGTGGCTATTCTATTGTTCATCATTGGGTAAGACAACATCTTCCAGCAGTACAAGCTCAACTTCAACGAGTAGTGTGCCAATTCTTCCTGATTCGACTACGGGTGGAACGACCACCACGACCACCAGTACTAGCACGACAGTTTCGGAGACACAAACTACCAGCACTTCAACACCTTCACCAACTGAGACGTCAACAAGTCCAATAACTTCTGCTAGCGAGACGACGCTGACAACAACGACGGGTACAACTATTACGCAACCAAGTACTATTACGACATCTACTTCATCTCTGTCAGGTACCCCTGAGTCATCGGCAACGTCAACTGGAATATCACATTCTTTTACTAGGGTTGTATCGGGTTCCTCGTCGTCAACAATTCTCACAACCGGAACTGGTACCGCGACTGCGTCTCCGTCTACTGTTATTACTCCCCCCATTTCTGGTTCCAGCAGTGGCCACATCAGCGGCACAACATCTGGAAGCACTACCATTACTTCCGGGGCCAGTTCAGCAACGGCCAGCGGCACAACATCTGGAAGCACTATCATTACTTCCGGAGCCAGTTCAGCAACAGCCAGTGGTACAGCGTCCGGAAGCGCGGCCAGTTCTCCGGGTACAGGTTCGGGAACCACCAGCGGCACCAAGACAACATCTCCAATCACTTCAGGCGTCACTCAAACCGCCCCTCCTGCGACATCCGGTCTCTACACTGGGGCTGCATCGCCTACTTCGCAGTCACTGTCTGGGGGGTTGCTTGTCACCATTGGCGCCGGAATATGGCTGTTAGTTACGTTGTTCTGATTGAAGTTGAATGCCCGTTGCCATTTCGTTATTTCATTTTATACTACTTGATTCCTACACTCCTTGAGATGGATTATAAGCGAAGGGTCTAATCTTAATGATACAGATACTATCATTTAGTTATTTCAAACTTGCTGATTATCAGATATCAAGAAATCAATAATGAAAACTACAATTTTACAATATACATTGATCAGTCTATACACGAAGACAGAAAACCTACACAGAAGTTACGAATCTCCTCATTTGTACCACGACACACATCCTTGACTACTGGGGCAACATTTCCCGTTATTCTTCCCCAGAAACTGTAGAGAAACTTTTTTTTAAACTTTATATAAATCGCAAAAAAAAACCCAAAAACCATGCTTTAAGTGATCCTGGTGGGCTGATCGCTATATTAGCACACAGAGAGATGATGCAGAGACGGCCATCGTCCTGCTCACGCTTGGTTTTCAGTCACCCGTCTCCCCGTCAGGACAGGTTTAACGAGCTCGTTTCAAACAACCTGTAACGTCAACGATAATCAAACAGCATTGATATACCTCTCATCGGGTGTGGTAGTATCTTCTCCGCATTCACGATCAGACGAATCGTTGATTGAAACGATCGCCGTCACGCCAGACGCTCTGGTCTCACGGTCGTCAAGGGCGTGCGTCTGGATCTCACAAATCTCAATATTGAGCGCGTCCGACTCGAGTTTGCGATGCCGATGTATTACATTTTCCTCTCCATGGTGGTTATACACGGGGAAACTCAACATCGCCGCTCCTATTATCTTGTTGTTTGTAAATGGACGGGCTTTGAATGCTACATCACAAGTACTGAGTGCGTTGAGGTTGATCTCTGGCTTGGAAATTCGGCTGCTGAGGCGGCTGCGGCGATTGGGTCGATGATTGATGCTATGGGCGAGGGGTGGGCATATAGGATGTTGGGACTGGTTTCAGTTGCTGCGTCGCCTGCGTATTGGATTGCTTTGAAGTATGGGATGGGGATGAGGCACAGAAGTTGCGTGGACAGTAGAAGAATTAGATGAGAAGGTCACAAAGTTGAAAGATAAAGTGTACCATATGTAGACATTCTTTGTATTTATTCCTTTGTATTAGTTGATTTGTGATAGAGTACAGTGAAGCTCTAAAATAATTAATTCAGTCATGGTGGGTAGACAGTCAATCAAAATGACCACACATGTACTTCCGATCCTCAAGTAAATGCTCCCTCTCAACCTTGAGCTCCTCAATCCAATCCAAGTACTTGATAACACGCTCATACTCCCATCTCAATTCATCAAAATGCTTGATCGCCTCGCGCATGGCCTTGTTTTTCCCAGCGAGGAGATCAGTCGCAAACTCCTTGGTTGTAGAGGGCAGTTCAGGGCGCCAGTCGCGCTCCATCTGTTTCACTTTCTCGACTTGTTCCTGGGCTACTTCGATGAGGGCGTCCAGGTCTGATTGGTTCTGAGTGAGGCGTGAATTGGTTTCTGCGATGTCGCCGCGGCAGAGGGTTGTGGCGAGTTGCTTGGCGGCGATCGAGGTGGTGGATTCTCTGATTTTGTAGGCTAGGTCAAACTGTGAGCGTGTGTTGAGAGTTGGCGAGGAGAGTTGTGCTACGAGAAGTTTTGTTGGTGTTGGCTCTGGGCGAGATTTATGCGTTCCAGCGATGGTGGATGATGATTTGGCCGAGGAGGAGGTGTTGTGTCGACTTAGTGCATGATGGCGACGCTGTTTGGTCTTTTCTGGAGGCATTGAGAAGCGCACTTTGCAGGCGTTTGGTTTCGCTACATCTGGCTTCAGTATGAGGGATTGTTAGTCGAGGTCTGAGGAGACATACGGTCTTTCTTAAGCTTATAGTTTGCTAGACATGGAACCAGGACGACGGATGTCATGCTTGATAGATTCTTTGATACGTGATCTTGAGGGATTGGATTGATAGAATTGAGCGCGTTGGGATGTTGTAATCTCCAAAAGACATGGATGAAGTTCAAAGAAGAAGATATTGGGTCATGTCTGTCCCGTTGACACACAAGACAAACCGTCAAGGCGCTGAGGGTCAGTCAGTACGTAAGAGCCCTACGAGACCCTCAGTCAAATAATTCGACAGGCAAAGATCAATTCGACGGCATTGTCCTTCTGGCCAAACTTCTCGTTCAAGTTAGTTGACGTCAGTAGGGAGGCTGGTTCATTGTTGTTGTTGTTGTTGTTGTTGTTGTTTGACGCGAGCATGTGACTATCAGTATGGGTACTCTCATTGACATCAGATGAATTGTAATGCCCTGAGAACAATCTCTTTGGGCAGCCGAGTCAGTCTTTCAATTGACAGACAAGCGTGCTACAATAGGTGAGTAAGGCAATCACTTGTATTAATCATATCATCTTATCATAAGAGACAATGAACTAACCGGACAAAGATAACAATGATATACTGCAGTCTGTCAATCACACTTCATATAAGAATACACGCTAAATACCAAATCATGGATGGTCCTTTCGCTTTTCAACTTTGGCCATAAAATGCCATGGTTGCACACAGAAAGCTCCATTGACGTCGCCGTCAATTGTGTACTTCTTGTCGGCCAATTCCAGGTCAACTTCCCTCAAGATAGTGACTAAGGTAATCCAACTCCATTGCCAAGCGAATTTCGCTCCAAAACAGTGTCTCTTGCCATTTCCAAAGCCCTTCTTTACTCCTGAAGGCAGTCGGTCATATGCTTCACCGAGCATACGTTCCGGGCGGAAGGCCTCTGGGTCATCGAAAACTGCGGGGTCACGGTTGACAGCACCAAGCACGACAATTAGAGGTTGCTTGCTGGGCACTTGGTATTGGCCACCGGCCAGCGAAACGTATGGTCCAGTGTTCACGTCGGGTCGAGGCTCAATGTTGAACCCTGGCGCTACAGAAGACAGACGCATGGATTCACGAAGTATTGCGTTGCAAAACTGGAATTGTTGGAGGTTGTCGTAGGTGAGTTCTCCGTCGGCACCCAGAATGGAGTCGATTTCTTCACGGGCTTTGGTGATGTATTCGGGGTTTTTGAGCAAGTAGTACAACGCAAAACTGACAAAGCAAGGGGACGTCGCCGATCCAATAAAGATGTTGATGATCTCATCAATTACTTGTTCATGGTCAAGAGACACACCAGTCTTTGGGTCTTTGCCATTCAACATCACATTGAGCATGTCATCAAATGTTCCTTGATCGTTCTTGCGCTTGGCAATGACATCGGCGCAGAACGACCGCATGGTCTTGATGTCTTTATCATAGCCGCGCTGGTGGACAAGCCAATTCAGCAACTTAGGGCGCGTCGGGCGCTTTACAGCCTCCATGGTGGACTTGTCAATGGCGGTGAGAAAGGCAGGGAAGGAACCTGACATCCAGTCGCCCTTTTGGTGGAAGAAGCTCCAAACTACCGACTGTAAATTGAGTCGTTTGAGTCCGTCCGCGACATTGACCTTTTGACCAGGGTTAGATGTCCAGGCGGGGACAATAGCAGCAATGCTGTCGCGCTGATCGTTGAATGTGATTTTGTTCGACTCGTCCGATACCCAAGGAGACATGATGCGATGGGCGGGTCCCCAGACTTTCTCATCTTCGGACTCGTACGCTGTGAAGAGAGAAGCATGGACGGCCTGGCGAATCTCGACAATCGGTCCATTAACACACTTGCGGAAGCGGGTTTCGTCGCAAATTTCTTCTAGAAGTGCGGCATTGCAGATAAACACGATTTGCGTGCCGAGGGCATTGATTTTGAAGATAGGCCCTTAACAGTTAGTCAACTCTTGTTCGTGCACGCGTCATGTCAACATACCCCATTTAGCAGCCAATTTATTCAGGGAACCCCACGTATTGCTTGGGTCAACGTCAAAGACATTCCCTAGCAAGGGCACACCTGGAGGTTGAGGGATCTTGCTCGCCATGTTGATGCGAATTCGTTACTCAACGAGGAATCGAGAAAAACATGAGGGGAAAGTAAAAGAAAATCTGGAAACAGACATCCTCTGAGCTAGCACATCGCACGTAATAACAGGCGAGCTCTCTGGGCAAGTCTGGCTGGAGCTCAGTCAAATCACTCAGCCAGCCGCTGGCTCGATAAACAAGCTAAGCAGGCGGGTTGACATAGCTCTGCAGCTCGTTTCACCGCTAAACCTGAATCCGAAACGATTTGTTGAGTGAAAATCACAGAGTCAAGTCAGTGCACCAGGCAGAAAGCTGGGATTCGTCATACTGCAGAGCTTTGTGGAGAGATGGCTGGAACGCGGGAGCCGGAGCGGTTCGTCGATCTTGACCAAATCTCGAGACCCAAGATTGGGAAGGCTGCTAGCCTCGATGAAGGGTCGGATGGGACTGATCTTCCGGCGATGATTTGGCGGGATTGGTGGGAGAGGGGCGCCCAGACGCCAATCTCGGAGCTATTCGCTGCGATGGGTTCGGACTAAGAATGATTTCACTAGTCGATGAGATGACTGTAACACGGACTCTGCCCAGTAAAGAATGTGGACACGATAATCGAGATGATGATTGAGCGGGCGAATTGTCGACGAGCTGAGATCGTCCAAGAATCAACTGAGGAGACATGCAAGTTGCAAGGGATAGAGAGGTACGTGCTTGTCTGCCATGACCGCTCAGGTCGACGGCATGCGTGGAATTGAGAGCATGTCGGAAAAGACCTCCATGCAAAAGCCAAGAAGACAAAGAACAGCAACGAATACTTGATCCGACCGACAGTTGGTCAATTAATCCTTTCTTGTGATGTTTCCAACGGTTATGGAGGAGGAGAGGATGGCGCGGAAGGGGACCGACAGGAAAGAGCGACAGGTCACATGAGACGGTTGCGCCTTCCTTTCATCCTCACAATTCGTCAGATTATTCTATGAACTTCCTAGTTTTATTCTTCTGATTATACAAATTTGAGACTCCAGACATCTCCCAGACGGTTGTTGGCCTCTCCCAGTCCTCCCTGTACGACAATCGTGTCCTTGCCGACAACATCGGCTCCAAACCAGCCTCGTGCGTCGGGCACTGCATCGCCCTGGGTATCGACCTTGTGCCATGTCTTGCCCGCGATGTCAAACGCCCATACATCGCCCAACATCTTGCCGGCACCTTGATGTCCCAGGTTACTTGGATCGCTCTCTCCGAACAAGGTAACGATATAAGTCTTGTCGCCCACGACGACTGGAAGCAGAGCGCAAACGCTTCGTGCAATGGGGCCAGATTCGTTGTCCGGCTTGTACGAGTGTGTTGCCCAGGAGTCGGTTTCAGGGGTGTACACATCAATGCTTCCCCCCTGCTCCGTTTTCCCATCGAAGCCATTCATGCGGTAGAGTTTGCCGTCTGCGAAAGTGATGGAGGTACCTCCGCGAGCAGGATCCGGGGCAGAGGCAAGTTGTTTCCACTGTTTGGTGTTCAAGCTGAAGGACCACAGATCCGACAGCCGCCCCTTCTCAGGGCATCCTGCGTGAACGTATAGAGTATCCTTCTGATCGCTGCAGCTGCAGTGGTAGCTGCGTGGTGCCGGAGAGTTGGCCGCGTCAGCTGGAGATAGAATCGACCATTGTCCAGTAGTGGTATCGAATTTCCAGATCGCGCCCTGCTCGTCTATAGGAGCCATTTCTACTCCGCCGCGTCCAGAAAAGAGATAGACGCTTCCGTTCAACGGTGTAGTTGCGGTTCCGACTCGAGGAGAGGGCGCGTCGGATTGGGATGGGATAGATTGGAGTGTGGCTTCCAGAGGGAGTTAGTTGTTGATCAATAAACAGACTTTTCAAATAAGAGCGCACCTTGACCATCTAAGGACACAACATGGACAACATTATCGCGGGGTTCTCGGGGTCGCAACTCTCCGCCAAACACGTAGACTTTGTTATCAACGACCGAGAGCGCCTGTGACGAACGCTGGAGGATCTCGACGTCGAGGAGCTTGCTCCATTTAGCCTGGACGGACATTTTTATGATCTATCAAACTATTGGCTCCGCCGCGTTGATTATTGCATAATGTGATCGATTCCTAAGCAGAACGTACTCACTATTTATCTATGTTGGGTGAGGACCTTGTGGGCGTTGATTTTGAGTATATATCAACGGATCCGACTTGACAATCCAAGGAGACTCGGGAATTTCCTGCAAGACGCTTGATTGACTCCGGCCGATTAGTAGCTGTGTGTTTACTGCCAATTGGTATCTTAGACTAAAGAATAGAGAATTTTCAATAAAAGATCATGGAGCTTCAGAGTGAGACGAATACATATGGAGTTTCTATCTTATCGGTTTATGGTGGAGGGGCAGGTGTATTTTACTGATGCCATACCGTATATGATGATCATTATTGGCTTAATTGTTCTAGATAACGTAATATTACGGTAAGCAAACCACCACAAATAAATCGTCCCGGGTCAGACCATCGGCTCATCCAAATCCCGCATCAACAATGTGAAAATTCGACCACGCTGATTGAGTCGAGACTATTCGGCGGCGATTGCGTTGTTTGACGCTTTCATATCAGCATGACTCGAGTCATTGGCCTCCAAGGTCCCCATTCGAGAAAGCACAGCGTATAATAACCAGAGTCCAACACCCAGCAGGATGGCACCTCCCCAGGTCCCTGCCACAGCGCAGGCAATCGAAATGGCATCCAACACCCAAGACGAGGAACAAGTTCGAGATGTCGAACAACCACAGACCGAACCGGAACCACCGCTCCCACCTTCGATACCCTCGCACCTCGCCCACCGTCTATACATATCCCATTTCCTGTCAACATGGAACTCGCGCCTCTTCGAATTCGGATCCGTGCTTTTCCTCGCATCGATATTCCCGCAGACTTTACTCCCCATGTCCGTTTACGCGCTTCTTCGCAGCGGTGCCGCGATAATCTTTGCGCGCGCGTTGGGAGCGTGGATCGATCGTGGAGAGAGACTGTCTACGGTGCAGATATCGATTATTGGGCAGCGGTTGGCGGTTGCGGCGAGTTGTGCGATTTTTTGGGCGTTGCAGCAGGAGCATGACACAGTCAAAGGAGGGAAGCTGAAGGATGGACTTTTTGCCGTTACGGTTGTGTTGGCTTGCGTGGAGAAGTTGTGTTCTGTGTTGAATTTGGTGTCGATTGAGCGGGATTGGGTATGTCATCGTTGGACGATTATGATGAATATGGGCTGATGGGCTTAGATTGTTGTCATCACGGAAGGAAATGAGGGAGTCCGCAGAGGTGAGTAGAGGTACGTGAAAATCGATGACAACTACTGACCAGTCTAGTGATGAATGCGCGAATGCGACGAATTGATCTCTTTTGCAAACTCATGGGACCGTTGACCATCTCGTTGGTGGCATTGGCGTCGACACTTATTGCGATCCGTGTTACTTTGGCTATGAATGTGGCTTCGGTGCAGGTGGAATATATATGCATTGCACAGGTGATTTGACTGTTATATCACCTGTCCATCCCCGTACTAATTGTGTAGGTGTATAAGAGATTCCCCCGACTCCGCCGAAACGAAGCCGAGCGTCAGGAAAGGACCGTCGATACTACTGCGCAACGATCTGCTAAGACAACAATCATCCAGTGCTTAAAAGCAGTTTTCCCTATCTCGTCGCTTCATTTCTACTTCAGCCACCCCGCATTCATCCCATCGTTTGCGCTATCCCTCCTCTATTTCACCGTCCTCTCCTTCTCCGGACAAATGATCACCTACCTCGTTTCCGTCGGGTACAGTACCCTCTACATCGGTATCGCGCGAACGGTGAGCACGGCTCTCGAGCTCAGCGCGACATGGATTGCACCGCGGATGATGAAACGGGTTGGTGTTGTTCGAGGGGGTATATGGAGTCTATGCTGGCAGATGGCCTGGCTCGGTGCGGGCGTTACATGGTTCTTTGCAGATTTCAATCGTGAGGGTCACCATGTGATTATTGCAGCGACTGGTCTCGCGGTCGGAGTTGCTTTGAGTAGGGTTGGTTTATGGGGGTATGATTTGTGCGCCCAGAATCTGATTCAAGATGTGAGTCAACACTCTTCTCCGAACCCGGGAATATACTGATTTGAGCTAGGAAGTCGAAGATTCGCATCGCGGAGAATTCTCGACCACCGAAGCCGCGTTCCAAAACCTTTTTGAATTACTGTCGTATGCATCGACAATCATCTTCTCGAAGCCATCGCAATTCCAGTGGCCGGTGGCTATTAGTACGGCCGCAGTGTATTTGGCAGGCGGATCGTACGCGTATTTCGTGCGACGGAGAAGAGGGCATTTATTTCATCCACCAGGTTGGATGTTGATCAAGCGACCCGGAGAAGCGGCATAACTTTCTCGACAGTCTGCGAAATATGTATTAAAAATCATCTTCATTCCTTGTTAGATATGAAACATCCCCATGCCGACTGCCGGGCAAATTAAGGAGGCTCAATGCGATTCCTCCAATTAAATCCTCTGTAAAACATCTCCACAGCTAAATTATCCACCAAAATTCAATTCAAGCAACGAGCCAAGACAGCCGACACAAGCAGAAAAAGCCGACTAACGGTCACTAACCCCTGGCCCTAACTGTACAGAGTAAATCGGCAACGGCCCTCTGTTAGAGTGACACCAACGAAACAGTTTGAAGGGAAACTGTCAGCCGGTCACACCATTGACCAGTCTGAATGATGGATTGCCGTTGTTAGTTAGCTGTTAACTAAGATGCAGATCTGATCTCAATTCAAGGCTGTTGTTACCCTACACGTGTCCATCTACTCGCTACATACGACGAATATGAATAGCCATCAGCACAGAAGAGCATAACAGACGGCAGACAGACACTCAACACAGAGAAAACGGGGATGGACAAAATGAAACGAACAAACTATCTCGACAGCCTCCGAGGCATCGCCGCCGTCATCGTCGCGTTCGACCGTTTGTTTCTGAACGACCTAAACCTCGCCTTTCGCTCGTACTGGGCCGAACCCGCGTCCAAAAACCGCGTATGGCTACAATTACCGCCCTTCCGCATCATATTCGCAGCGCATGCGATGGTGACGCTATTTTTCGTGATTTCCGGTTACGCGGTTTCGATTAATCTGCTACGGTTACGAGAGCGTCGACACCAGGCGGATTTTGTGGGACAGGTGGCTTCTGCGGCGACGAGGAGGGTGTTTAGGCTATTTTTGCCGGTGGCGGTGATTGCGTGTGTGTCGCAGGTTTTGTTTTGGGCGAATTTTTATAGTTGGACGTCCGTCGAAATTAAACAGTTTGTCGCGGAGAACAAGATTAGGCCCTTGAGCGCGCCGGGGGATCATATTGCGTTTTTGTTGAGATATTTGACCGACATTATAAACCCGTTTGGCGCGTTGCGGTACAAGGACGTGAATCATGGGTTGAATGAACAGTTCTGGACCATGCCGGTGGAGTTTCGAGGGTCGTGTTTGGTGTACTTCCTTGTTGTGGTTATGGCGCCGTGGAGAGCGCAGCGGAGATTGATTGTGTTGGGTGCGATAGCGGTATACTTTCTATTGTATGGCATGTGGGATGTTGCGACGTTTGTGGCTGGGCTGTGGTTGGCGGAGATGAAGGTCAATCAAGAAGCTGAGCAGGGATATACGCACCATCATCAACTTCATCCGGACTTCGAGGATGATTCTGACGAGGAGAATGTTAATGGGACGCTGGAACCGCCATTTTCCTGGTCTACAACATCATCTCTATCATCGACACTGTCGAGTCTGTCAGCATGGAGCGGGTTCCGCGCCGACAGCAAGAAAACTCGCCAGATCATAAATCCCGTCTCAATCACGAACATTGTCCTCTTCGCCCTGGGCATTCATCTCATGTGTCTCCCCTCTGGAAGTAGGGCCAACACAACCGGAAACGACTCCCACCTCACAACCGGGTATCGCATCTTGCTGATCCTGCAACCCCCAACCTGGAAGACATGGGACGTCGTACACCACAGCTGGAAAGCTATCGGCTCCGTGCTCCTCATTTATTCCATAAACAACTCCCCACGCTGGCTGTTCCAGCGGCCCCTCGAAACATCCCGCACGTTACAATACCTCGGCCGAATCTCATTCCCGCTATATCTCATTCAACAGATCGTATACTCGCTATGGCGTGAACCGATCAAGAACTGGATCTGGAAAGATTTAACGGGCTACGCCTACCCAGGTGGACAACTCGCGGAGAGAGACCCGTTTGCGTGTGTGGTGATGTGGATGGGTGCGACGATGATTTTGGGTCCGGTATTGGTGTATCTTTCGGAGGAAGTTGGAAGGTATATCGAGGGGGCGGGTTTGGTTGTTGCGAGGGAGGTTGAGAGGTGGTTGGTTTAGATTTTTTTTCGTTGTATACATTTATTTCTTGTTGATATTTTTATGGACGTATAGTATCTTGAATTGTACATTTATTACCATGGCTATGAAAGAGCCTAAATGGAGTGTATGGACCCTCCTCAACGATGAATTAGTGGCATAGGGTTAACCTCAGGACTATGAGCAGGTACTGGACCAAAGACCATATAACCAAATACTCGCGGGCGTAAACGAGCAAGTACGTGATGCATTATCCCTTTACAATCCACCAGCTGCAGTCAGTCTCAAAAGCTTCGAGATCGGCGTGGCCCCTGGATAGAAAGTCGAGGGCATCGGAGGGATAGTGAAGGGACTATTCGACGCTGGGGGAGTTTTGAAATCTCCTCCCATGGTGGCTGCAGAGTACTTTCTGTTTGACATGTGAGTTATGCAATTTGTTAGACGTAGAGGAACAATAGGAGACATACGGAGTAGCAATTATCGTAGACACACTTGTGTACGTAGCCAATTTCGTTGTCGATTTCTCCAGCGCTCAAGGATGGAACACTTCAAATATGTGGAAGGCGAGAAAGGATGAGAGATCGAGTTGGACCTTGAAAGACTAGACAGCTAATGACAGCTATCAATTGATCTAACAATTATATGCTACCTATCTAATGTTTCTCTATACGCATGTCTATTTAAGCTACCTAGTAACTCGATCAGTCTTTTATGGCCCCTCTGTTCAGCACACCATAATGTCGTATGACCATGATTATCCACAGTATTGACATCCACTTCCCCAGTCTCAAGTAACAGCTTTACCACCGGTTCTTGGCCAGGCCGGACAGCATGGATTAATGGTGTACAACCATACATGTCCTTGGAATTGATGTCTACTTCTCCGGTCTCAAGTAACATTTTCACCATAATCCCATAATCTTTTTCTGCAGCATAGGATAATGGTGTTTTGCCTTGATTGTCCCTAGAATTGACATCCACCTTCCGAGTCTCAAGCAACAGCTTCACCAACACTTCGTGGCCGGATTTGACAGCATAGCATAACGGTGTACGACTAGTATTATCCTTAGAATCGGCATCCACATGTCCAGTCTCAAGCCACAGTTTCATCAACACTTCGTGATCCATCTCTGCTGTATAGGATAATAATGTGCGACCAGTATTATCCTGATGGTTGATGTCGGCATCCTCAGCCCTAAACAGCAACATTGCTATTGCCTCATAACGCTTCACTATAGCCCAGACCAGTGCTGTTCGCCCTCTGTTACCCTTAGAGTTGACATCAGCATTTCCAGCCACAAGCAGTAGTTTCACCACTCCTTCATGGCCCCTCATTGTAGCTATGAATAATAGTGTGTGACCTAACTTATCCTTGGAATTGATAACCGTTTTATGGCCCATCCATGAAAGGTGAGATAATGGCGTACCCGGTCCTTGGTTGTCCATATCAAGGTTTCTAGTCTCGAGCGGTAGTTTTACTAATGCCTCTTGATCGTTCCTTGCAGCCCAGGATAATAGTGTGCAACCAGTATTATCCTTGGAATTGATATCAAGATTTGCATTATCAAGCAGTAGTTTCACTAGTGCTTCATGGTCCTAAAGGCAGCCCAGAATCATGCTGTGTAACCCAATACATCCTTGGAAGTAATATCCGCTTTTCCAGTCTCAAGCAAAAGCATCACTACTGCTGGGTGACCTTCTATCGCAGCGAGTGATAATGATGTTCTGCCTTCCTCGGACGCTTCAATGTTGGCACCTTCACGGAGACTGATTCGAGCAGTAGCCTCATTCCCATGTTTAGCAGCCCATGGGGGCTGGGCTGTTGCTATTCCGGCAATTATATCGATATAAATATGGATTGAAAACAGCGTATAGCTGGCTATTGGCTCGAGGCCAATGAATTGACATCTCTCTCGTTCCCAAAAAGCGTGCTATCAACTGCGGGTTCCCGTCTGCGATGGACTAAGGGGTGCCTTCTTCCTCACTTGAATGGTGTGAACGGCGTCCGAATGCTCTGTATGGAATGTTCCTCGTGTCCGGTCTCCAATGCATTGGTAGAGATTTGGGATCAGAATGCGGCTTGGGGTAGCCGTCATTGCCTTCTTTTCCCTTTTCCTCCGATTCTTCAACGGCTCCTTTGACAATCTCCTGTCCGTGGGCGACTTCTTTGGAAGCCTCAAATTCTGCAACGACTTCTTTGGCAGCCTCTTCTGCCTCGTCATCTGATACCGGCTCCTTCCACAAGCCAAAGGCCATGACATACACACTGTTCATCCCGATCGTCTTCTTCCCGATGTTATGATACGACCAATGTGTGGCATCAACCAGGTACCTATCACACGAGTCAATCTGGATTCTCTTCGCACAATCAACTGCGCCAGGTGCGGCAACTCACAATTTGTTATTGAGTCTGTCAAATCGCAAAAAGCTTGGATGTTGTTGGCCCAGTGTCACGTCTTCCTGCTACATTTCGGTCAAAATATAAGATAGTTGCTTCCTGATGCTGCGAAGCTGCTGGTCGGAGAGCTGGTCCTTGATGTTTCCGACATCTTCGCCAGGACTTGCTTCAGGACTGTAAGCCAAAAGTAACCTCCTGGAAAGGCACCAGTTGCGCCTTGGTTGAAGCGAATAGTGCAGATGCGCTTTGGCCCGTGGTCGATATCGTACAGCAGATCCATTATGTCGTTTTCCCAATCAACATGTCGTTCGACGGTCCCTTTGTTTCTCTCGATCTCCGTGATTCCATATTTCTGGGGGTTGAGACTGTACGGAGAACAAGAAACACATCGATTAACAAATCACAAGAATGAAATTAGAATATGTATTTGAGGGCTTACTCATATCGGATCTTAGCAGTAACCTCACGCTCAGTTTCTTGTACACGCGCCCGAGCCAGACATGCGTCTGTGCCATTCTTGGGTCCAAAAGCTCTGTCAGCTGCTCCACGATTTTGATGGTTATGTTGTGTTCGTCGACTCCGAAAACTCGACCGGTCAGGTCGCGGAGCCACGTACTGAATTGATTCATTTTGAAGATTTTGGATGAAAGCTGAACGAAGAAGATGAAATTGAGAACTAGTTTGATGAAGGCAAGTTCAGAAAACGGCGATGGCTGGATTTATACTTGACGAGAGGTTCGGGTTGTGGCTGGAGCCTTGGTAGGTAGAAGTCCAGACATCAGCCAGAACAAGAAGCTATTTCCACTTCATGAGAAGCAGCCAATTAGCTGGGCATCTACTAGATGAAATTGACCTGCAAAAAAGCTATCTGTCTTTGATGTTGTCAAAAATGTGGTGGGATTCTGTTTGTTGCCATGATAATTGACAGTATGTCTTAGACAGGACTGCATATCATGATCATGAAAGTCAGTCAATGAACAATATTTAGTGACGGACTTTTACCAGCGAGGCGCGTTTGTATGGGCCGATATTGTTGTATTGGGAATATGAAGCAGAGTCATATGCTGAAATAAATGACCGTGGAGTTATGGCAAACAGCGCCTGTTGTCAGCGCCCGGAGGATCTGGGTGACTGGGGTTCCTCAATAGCAGGTGACATTGATGAGTACATATGATAGAGGTATTTTGATATAATTCAACAACAATGATCTATATAGATGAAAAGATTACCGTTTACTAAAGTGTTAATTGGCAACCGCCAGGGTTACTCCAACACCAATATGTATTCACTAGCTAGTTAGACAATAAAGAATCTTGGAGCACTTCAATATCAATTTACATAAGCAGCTAGATAGACAAAGATCTCTAGACCACTCTGAAATGAGTTTATTGGTCTGATTAATAGCCATTGGCATCCTAGTACTGAGGGACACCTGGAGTATATAAGGTCCAAGCTCTCCATCCTCTTAGACATCTTCAAAATCGTTACTCTTAGAGTCTCCCAATTCGAGATTTGTACCATTTCGTTCAAGACATCATTGTCTCTACAGGACTCCATCACCAAATTCAACCGCCAGGCACGGAACAATGACCACCCCGAAACTCACCCAGCAAGAAACCTCCGTCGTCAGAAGCAGGCTGCCAGACCTGTATTCCGATCCCCGATTTCGAACAATACGTCCAAGCATCTCAAAGTACAAATTGGTTGTCGAGCAGACAAAGATGACTTCGTGACAACAGTTCAAAGCGCGGTGGCCTACGAAACCCATTCTGTATTCTTAGGGCTAGGGAATGTCCTTCTGCCTCCCAAGACAGCACCGCTCTGCCTCATATTTATCCTGCCACCGCCCTCTTCTTAATTTACCCGCAGCAACTCTTCTTTTCAGTCCATTACTTACATCTTTCCTCTGTTGAATCCTTTCGAAATGTTCGACGATACCTGGTATCGCGACCTGAAGGGTCGCACATTTGAAATCGGTGAAGATGATGCAGAACAGAATGTGGAAATCGTGGAGATGTTGACGGAGGTCTTGGACGAAAGCATGGCACAAGTGCGCGTCCGTGCTAATGGGCGAATTCAAGAAACAAACACCAGGATTATGGTGCCGATCAATTATGAGTGAGTTGCTTCCTGTCAACAAGTTGTGAAATGATACTTATTGCTGGCCGTTTTTCATCGTAGCTTGAAGCCTGATGATTTTGATATCGAAGACATTGAGGATCACCAGGCAACCGTCCGGCGTCATAGTGCGTTCGAGGTGGACATTCTCGATTTGCTATTCAATATTGGCCATGGCCCACGGCGCATCGATAGCTGCTTCACGGACAAGCTGCCACTTCACCATGCCCTGGAGGCTTCATTCATCTCGATGCTATGGAAGACGATATCGAACAAATCATGGATAACCTCACCCAAACCGAGCTTCTTAGTATTAGGAAGCAACTTGCTTACATCCTGAACGAACTGGCGAAGATCAAGGTAACGATGAGCGGGCAACATCCGAGTTTCTTGCGATATGACAGGAGAAATGATAGACCATGAGTTGCCTTTGACGAATTCTAGTTATATATAGAAATGCATACTAACATTTGCTGGTTAGGTACTTGGTTGATATTACACACTGGTTGGAGCATGACATTGGCGAGGAAATCGGCATGAATAGTGCCTATGTGGTGGCATTCGGATTATGGAAAGACCTAGTGCCAGATGAGGAGGAGTGTCCTTGGAAAGTTGCGAAAGAGTTGTCGGAACACAAGCAACAGAATAGTGTACGCCGCGGAGGGTCTTGTGGATCGTGTTTCTTCCACCCGGAATAGCCTCACGTTTTGCCAAGTTAGGAATCCTTTGTGCTTTGTTGACGGAGTCCTCTTACACAGTCATTGATATTGCCCGTTTTTCCCATTAGAGAGCTTTAGAACTCAGTCATCAACTAGCTCTCGATACATTCATGTTTCTGCACCTACAGCTCGTATTCATTCTTAGGGGTTGGCTAGACTACACCTACCAACAAGACATTGGAGTGTATGGGAAGCTAAGCCAACAGAGGTCGTAGAGATCAAAAATGAAGTAAGAAAGGGAGGGATATCCTATAAAAAAGTGCTTCTAGTCAGAATCGGTGAATCAGAAAGATATCTGTATCAGTGGACCATATCAAATAATGATCCTCAAACCGAGCCGGGTAACCACCAACGCCATGCAATGGTATTATACATTTTACAGACCAGACAAGACAGAAATCAATCAAAAGCAGATGGCGACGGTACTACACATGCCTGTTCAGCAGCTAGCGACTTATATCGTGACAGTAAATCGGTCGTGGTCACGCCGCCTTGATGCTGGAAATTGAAATGGGCTGCTAGAGCTGTGCCTTCGATGAGAATAGCTACGACACGGTCAGTAATTGTAGACAAGCTAAATAGTAAGCTAGGAAATACTCACGTCGTCCGGTATCATGAGGAATGGTAAGAACAAGCATATCCTCATCGCCCTGATTATCCGGTCAATTGAAGACATCCATGTCGAGCACATCGCTTCCCAGAATCGCCACGAAATTGACCCGGATGCGCTCCCCTTTCATATACCGTGGATGATCAAATTTTTTAACAGTTTCGGTATTCTCGAGTAAAGATAACAATGCTGTGATGCAAATGCCAAAATTTCGTATGTTGAAATCTAGACTTCCTGAGTGCTGCGCGCCGACTTTCAGGGTAAGGCCGTGTCGTGCAGCCATACTGATTTAAAGATAATCACTCTAAAAAGCATCATAGTAGACAAAGAGATGTTAAAAATGCAGAAAGGATATTTTCTCGTTTCAATTCGCTGGGTAAATCATAGCGCCTGTACAACATCGAACTCATAACCCCTGACAGTTCGCCTTGCTAATATCGCTTGCCACAAAATACATAATAAATAAGTGCTAGCTAAACGCATTCATCAAATTATCCTCCCTTAACTTAAGCCAAAGTCGTATTTTTCCCTCAATATAGCTCTGCTAATGGCTTGGTATTCAGCGGGAGTTCCTGTGGTTTCGGCGTCGGAGGCAGTTCGTGTAATGGTTTTGACGACGACGATGACATAAGGTAACTCTTTGTTGGCAGTATATCTTGATTCTTCACTACTCGTTGACGACAACGGCGATGATGAAAATATAACGATATGAAAACGAGAAGGACAAGAACTAACACGCCCGCACCGATTCCGATGCCTGTTTTGGCTGCGACTGATAGCTCTGAGGGGTGGTCGGAGTTAGGGGCCTGTGTTTCGGCGGCTAAAGTCGCCGGTGTAGTTGCGGTTGTCGATGCGATTGCGGATGATAGTACTAATGTTGTTGATATCGGTGCTGACGATATCGATGTTGTCGTTGATGTTGTGGATGCTGAACTCGAAGTCGATGTTGTTTTGGAAGTGGCTGACGTCGATGTCGATGTCGACACAATCATTGTACTGGATCCAGCAACCCATATGGTAAAAAGATTCGACGGAGCAGCTCCAATGAACGTTTCATTCGTTGGCGACTGGCAAGTTCTCTGGTTTTCTGTTCCACCACAGCACTTCCAAGACCCATCAGAACTGTCATAGACAACGTCCGGCAAGCCAGTATCGGCTGAGTGCACCCAGAATAGTCAATAATAGTAACTTATACAAAGTAGTTTGAATATCACTCACCACATCGATTTGAGCATGCCGAGCTAGAGCCTTTATCCATAATAGTCCCATTTGAACACCCAGCAGAATAGTACCCACTTCCACCGACATTGCTATGAGAGGTGTATGCGCAGATATTGTCGGACAAACAAAAATCACCATTTGCGCAACAGGGAACAACCGGGTTTGTCTCGTTGATGGGTCCGCAGGGGCTCGAAGCCGGTATGTAAGCCATGCCCGACGGCCAGGCGCAACTATATGTTGCCATAGGTACTTGTCGGGATGCGGAGTCAGGAAAAATCAGATTTCGGCAGAGTATCGAATCCTCGAAATCTATGAAAAAATAGTATTGTCTAAAGTCGTTGCTTCGTTATATGTCGTGCGAGGGGTTCTTGTGTATTGCTCGTTGCAGAGCAGATCATAACTGGATGTTGTAGATCGAGGAGCATACTGGAGACCCTCATGTTTAATATCCAACGAGACGCGAAGCGCTTACGGAAGTATTATTAGACTTATCCCATACAACACGGAGTAAACTCTGCCTGTGCCGCATGTGTGACAGATCAAAATGAAGTTCCTGAAAGTCGAACTGTGAATGGTGGCACTCGGCGCTTAAATGCATCGCACTAGAGAATAGCCCCCAGCCAACACAAAGAGTAGGCGCGTAGATGCATAGCTACCTTCTTGAAGTCCAATAATATTTCTTATGCGTTCTTACTATGCATTCTGCCAATGATCGCAAATTGCATGGTAGGGTGCCTGTATGCGTCAGTGGCGACTCGAGCAACTACAATGCTAGCCTTGTACCAAGCGATACAAGAATAGATTCAAGTTTGAGCCTCGTTTGATAAATATTAGAGCCTCGATCTAGACGTTATTCTACAGTGATTCAATGATATGTTTGGTTTACTTAAGTAGTACGGGGCACTTAGGATATTGCACGTATTCCGTTAAACTCAAATAACCCTAAACTCATATCAAATAATTCAATGTTAGGTGTGGTTCATATTCAAATCAAACAACATTGAAACTTATCCCTCCACCTAAAATCGCCAATTCTACTCTTAACCGAACAAGGCCTCTCTCCTTCCGGTACTCTCAGGGTCAAAGTAGGGCCTCTCACCAAGACTGACGACACGATGGCCAGATCGTGGTCCCTGGCCCTCGATATCCCACGTAGCGGCGTGATACACCGACCTATTATCCCAGATGGCTAAACAAAAATCAATGACATTAGTATCACAAATGATCAAAAATATATGGATATCCTTACCAAGATCATTAGGGCTTTGCCAACGGAAGCGCACTTGCAAGTCATGATTCTCAACAATCAAGTCGACGAACCACTTGAGAAGATGGGCGCTTTCTTCCTTGGACAAGCCATTTACTTTCTGACAATGGCTTCCCACTGCAAAGACACTCTTCCATCCTGTAACTGGATTTGTACGGATTACAGGGTGCATGGCTTTTAGTATATTGCCAACATTCTCAGGTGCGCCACGAGGTCCCGGATGAAGCTCGAAGTTCTTGTCTCTTGCGATTTCTTCAAATTTGGGTTGAGCATAAGTTGCAGTGAGGCCTTCCAAGAACTTTTGGTAAGGAGGAGAGATACGATCGTACACCTCGTAGCCGGAGGCCCACAAAGTATCTGGACAGCCTCCGTCAGCAATGATCCGTTCCGCACAGAAGAAACCTACTTACCACCACCCGTCTTCGGAAGTGTTACCAGTCGTAGACTTGTATAGTCACTTGGGATAGGTTCAAACGTGATATCACTATGCCATTCAAACCTAGCGCTCTGGGCGCGTTCATTGCGGTGCTCATAAAGCTTCTCACGCTCTTTGGAGCTGATGACGCTGATTTCATCATCCTGGGTACCATGCTCACGACTGGAGTTGGCGATGGGGTGAATATGTAGGCCGGATGTTTTGGGCTTTCCGGCCAATTCGCCCAATCGCTGGTTGAACTCCTTTTGTAGCTCGTCGGTCACGTCATCTTGCTTTCTGAAGAATACGACGCCGCGGGAGGATACTAATAGGCATTCAATTAGTTATCACTTTTGCCAGAAGACAGGGGGAAACCAGACTGACCGGTATAGGCAAGATCTCGGAGGAGATCATCTGAATTAGAAGCCCGCAAGATCTCTGTTATGCTTGCGGTAGGGAATTCTCGACCGATGGTTGGTGTCAAGTCAAAGTGTTCATACACGTCGAGGGCACCACTATATTTGAGCGGTGTCTGCCTGAGGCCCTTCTTGGAAGTGACGTGCTCCCTAATTGGAATGGAAGACTCTGTTGTCTCAGTGACCGCGGGAGCCATGATTCAGGGCCAGAGGAAAGGAGAAAGTAGAAAGGAGAGAGATCTGGTACAACTGTTTCTCGTGTTGTAGGACTTGACAATTGACTCCTGCTTGTTTGAAGGCTTGTGAATGTCTGTTCGTATCTTTCCAAGGTTATTTCAGTAGATAGAATCTTCCAAGGTTCATTCGAGGGACACTGGTTGTTTATATCTTCCCCTCCACTCGCCCTACCCGCCTGCTTCCTGATGATGCAAGCGACCCTTACAAGCACGACTGAAAGAATTTGGCTTTCCCCTCTTCTCTGGAGTATGGAACTGCAGAACATTTATCATCTGCGCGAGAGTCCTAATCCCTAAGTTGGATAGGATGGAACTGGTGCCATATTAGACCTGATGGCGTCAGAATCGTGGAGATAACCCTAGCGTTAGTCCCAAGCAGAACTAGCGTCATTCCTTGCCCTAATAAGTATGTTGATTATTGTATCATTGACCGTAGGTTAAGTTTAGTAAAGAGGGAGCGTGATGCGAGAGATATAGCTTGTTCGCCAAAGCCGGGCAGGACGATTGAGCTCGACGCATAACAGCTACAGGAGCGTTCGATGAAATCATTCCGACCATGGGAGATTTTGTGTCGTTGTTGAGCGCTGCATTTGATTCGTTCTTTGGCTATATCTTCTTCGCAGTCGCTTACTAGTGCCTACAGAAATTATACTGTATTCGACTTACAAATTTATGGAAAGAGATTTCTGGATGAATTTATTCTTCGTATGGACGCCAAATTGGAATTAGCCCTAACCTGAATGTCCATTCACAAGGCTGACTTCGATATGCCACTTGAACCGGAGGGATTTATCAACCCCGACTTCCTTCTTTATGTTCAAGTCGTTTCCTCTCTCCCTTGCATTGATTTTCGATCGATATCATTGCCATTTCATTGTTTGTCGCCTGATACCACCACCACGGAGAATGTAATAAACCGACATGTCATCGCTGAACCTTCGCATTCTAGACAAGACTGAAGATTCCGTCAATGAAGTTGTCGGGCGCTATTCTGACGACAAGGCTCTGGAGGTTCTAAACAATATCTGGAACCTGGTGGAGATTTTTCTATGGGACATGCTCTGAAGCTGATCGATGACATGCTCCCAAATCCTGAAGAACGCAACCTTCACTTTCAGCTGGGAAGTTTCGGTTGTCTAATCCTAGAACAGGCGCAACAGATTCCATATGAGCATCCAGCCCAGATGCGGTTTGCAACGTTCTTGCAACGACTGCAGCGATCGTACAAATCAATCAAAATTGGCTGGACTGATGAAATACCTTGATTCATATTGATAATCTATGATGAGTGCCTATCACCCATGGATGCCTAACGAAAATTTCACATGCAGGAATATAAAATATATGCTAGCATGCATTCATTCCGGACGGCAGTCCGCGAGTGGTATGACCGTATGTCCGAAATCCTCCAGTGGCTCTGCGATGAGGTCTTGCGCCCGCAAGAAGCAAATCCGAGTGGTGGCGGTATTTGGGATACCGATGGACTTTATACTGGGCCCAAGCACGGACTAGAAAGATGGAAATTTTAGCAAAAAGCTTCTACGGCTGCGGCGGATAGTGAGCATGCATCGGATGAGTGTAAGAAGTTCGCAGTTAGAGCGACGAAGCTGATGGAGTATCTCGCACGAGATAGTATGTGATGATTTATGGGTTCTTGACATGTCTCTCGCTTCTATCATTATATACTTATGGTTCTGCAATCATTGTTGTGCGTTGTCGTTTGCTTGCATTATCTATCTCGTACCCTTTGTTTCACTCCCGTTGATGTTTACTCTATTGTGTGTAAGAAATACAACGAGCTTGTCGAAGTGGTATGGAAAGTTCTGTTAGATACCTAGGTAGAATTGCATATGTAGAAACTTTCTACTTACATAACTCTACTTTACCTGGAAAGAGACATGATTTTGGCTTTCAGTCTCTCTTTGTGTCTACTCGCGGCGTCCAGGTGTCTACCTCTGCTAGGTGTATATGAAAACGATATTGTATCCTATATGGTGAATTGGAGGTAGAAAACAGATCCAAACTAAGTGAAGTAATGGATAACCCTAACCCTAATTTAATAGGGTTAGGGCTGCTGACCTCGGGAGTAATCGGCAAGGAATAACCACTGCCCCGATCGCGAACAATAAACATCACTTCTCGTCTTCTCAACTGGATTATTTCCCCAGATGAGGATCTACAACAACACATACACGATGAACCCTTTACGGAGAACATCCAATCTCTCGTCGGCAGTACGACAAGCTCCTCGGAGCCATCTTTTCACCTCATATTCGATTCCCAAGTCTCTAAATAAACCAAATCGTACACAACAACCCGATCTCGCCGCGTTTTACAGCACCAAAAACAACAAGCCGAACAACGATCACAAGCAACAACCAGATCAAGAGTCATTGTTTGACCGACTGTACCTCCAATGGCAGGAATCCGACTTGCGCCAAAAGCTCGATGAACTCAGAATACGCAAAAATAGAGAGTATAATGAACGGCATGGAATTAAAAAGACTGGGGCTACAAAGAAACATTCGAAAGGTCCGAAACTGCGCTTTATGGAGGCAAACATTGGCTTTTTTATGTTCATTATGGATTTGTGGTGGTACCCTGCGCTTGCATATATGGTTTGGAAAAACATGCCAAATGAGGAGGAACGGAGAAAAACGAGGGATAAAAAAGCTGGAAAGGATGGAGATGGAGGAAGTGATGGTCCAAGAGAGGGAGATGGGGTTCAAGAGATGTGGTTCGATTCTGCAGATGGAGAGGAGCACCAAGAAGGACCGGAAAGTCGAGACCGAGATTGGTACGGTTTTGGAGATAAGCATACAGTCTTAGCGTTGACTGAAAGAAGCACTCTCAATTGAAGCGAGGGGACACACGATTAGGTATGCACTCTGGTTTCTTCATATGCGGCGGCACTTGCAGATGCATACTCGACCTATGATTTCACCTTGTTACTGGACCGAACTAAATGAATTGCTGCAGTCGACTAGAGTCAAATCCTGACAATCTGTACGGCGATGTAACGACTGTGTATATTATATCGCTTGTGACATGAATTAAGCTTCAGAAATTACTCATCATACATGATTTCGCCGTCGTGAAATAGGGCTAGTTGCCCCTTTGGGGAATTGTTCGTCTCAAAGTTCGTTCTCCAGCGCAGAAAGCGAGCCCCGCAGATATTGGATCATGGAAAACGTGTAAACTCGGGCAAGCACAGATATATGGGAACGACACTTATCAGGCTGAGACCTACTGACGAATCCTTGCCGATAGCGAACATAATATGCAGCCTTAATCAACATTTCCATCTTGGGACAATGATTGTCCCATTTCTGGCCTAGTGCGGTTTTTGTATATGCCTAGTTCATGAGGAGGACTCAACCTATCGATTTACCTGGGTGCTCGCTGTAATTGATATATGGAAGAGGGGTTGTCACTCCATGACTCTGGTTTGAAGTATATAGTCTCGCGTTTTCCCTGCTCTTCGAATATGATTCCTTTTTCCTCCTGCACAACATTCCTCCACCCACCATTAGACTCACAAGACTGTTGAACACCATGGCAGACATCTCCATTGGACAGTACATCTTTACAAGGCTGGCTCAGCTTGGAGTCAAGTCTGTGTTTGGTGTTCCTGGCGGTACTATCCCTATCCCAATTCTCATAGCTTCATCTACTCCTCTAACAGTCTTAGACTACGAGCTAGTCATTCTTGACATGATTCCCGCCGCAGGCTTGACATGGAGAGGAAACGCGAATGAACTCGTTGCTAGTTACGCTGTATGTCTCCTTCTTTCCAACGGACTATCTGGTCTGCTAATACCAGGGTCATTGTAGGCCGACGGCTACGCACGTGTGAATGGAATCGGTGCATTTGTGGCTACGTTTGGACCTGGCGAGCTGTCCGCTTACTGTGGTATGGCTGGTCAATATGCTGAATACGTAAGCTATCTACACAACCTTCTTGGTCTTAAAGCTTACGATGTATAGGTTCCCGTCGTACATATTGTGGGATACCCATCGACATCGGCGATGAAGAGTCATGCTGTTATGCATCACAGTCTTGGGGACGGGGAATTCGGGTATGCCTTTTACATAAGTAGAGCTTGATACAGTCTGTTCGCTAATGATGTGTTTAGAATGTATCAAAAGATCATCAAACATATTACAGTTGCAGACACTGTCTTGGGGGATGTTGACAGTGCAGCTTCGGAGATTGATAGGGTGCTTGAGGGTAAGTTACTCGTCCGCTAAGTATCGTCCAGTATGACCGACATGCTTGTATAGCAATGCTCCACCACTCTAGACCGGTGTAAGTTGACCGATCCACCTCTGAATACTTTTGGGCTAATCAATAACAGCTACATCGGTGTCCCGGTTGATATTGGTCCCAAAACCATTCCAAGCAGTCACCTATCAAAGCCTCTCATAACGGCATTACCATCAAATACAGACGAAGAAGAAGCAAAGGTGATCACGGAGATTACCAATTTACTAACATCTCGTAAAGACCCTGTCATTGTCGTGGATGGCGGTACGTAACCTCATCCCCTTATTTGTGTTTAGTGTTAATAGTTCGCCATAGGGGCTGCGCGTTTCGATCTTCTCGAAGAGACCCGAGGCCTCATTGAGTCCCTCCAAATTCCATACTTTTCAACTGCCATGTCAAAGGGTAGTATCAGTGAGCAACTTGGTAAGGGAGAACTGTTTGGTGGCGTTTATTCAGGAGGGGCGTCGCCAGATACTATTAGGGCTGCTGTTGAAAAGTCGGAGTTGGTGCTGTTTATCGGCATTTATCCGGTACGTTCAGGACTTCGAATACCTGCGTGACACTCTTACTGATCTCTGATATAGTCTGATTTCAATACGTAAGTGTATTTTCTACTGTCATACTGACCAGAAGTTACTTGCTAATATCACGAAGAGGAGAATTTACCACTCAGCTCGAGGGTCAAAATATCGTCGATTTCCAGCGCTTCTCGGTCAACATCGCCGGCAAGTCGCACAATGTTACGAGCAAATACGTACGTTCCGTAACACAATACATGTCAGCTCATACTAATACCTTTGCAGCTTCTTCAAAGATTGGTTCAACATCTTTCATCCATCTCCGTGACTCCGCGAGATATCTCCTGGGATCCATATCCCAACGACAAGTACGAGAATCTTGGCAGCCTCGTCCAAGACTTCCTCTGGCCGGTATTATTCACTCTCAACACCTCCCATATCAAACCCCGAGCTAATCTCTATACAGACCCTGGGCCGCTACTTCCGCGCCAATGACTTCATAATCGCCGAAACAGGGACCTCGAGTTACGGCATTCCAGCCGCAAATCTGACGCACATCGACAACGTGCGAATGTACAATCAGACTATATTCGGCAGTATCGGATATGCTACCGGTGCCGCGTTGGGGTCTTTTGTTGCCGGGAAGGAAGACGGGTCTATTAAGAGAGGAATCCTGGTTACTGGGGAAGGATCGTTGCAGTTGACTGTTCAAGCGTTGGCGGATTATTTGAGATGGGGGTTGAATGCTACCATGTCAGTAACCCCGTCACAGAAGTAGATCGTGAGGAGAATATGCTAATGATGTCTATAGCTTCATCGTGAACAACGGCGGCTACACCGTCGAGAGACTTATCCATGGCATGGATGCTCCATACAACACTATCGCAATCTGGAAGTATGAGAAACTGTGTGAAGTGTTTGGGCCGGAGTATCCTTCTCGGTATCATCGTGTTGAGACTGGTGCTGAACTTGTCAAGTTGCTAAATGATGAGCAGTTCAATGCTGCTGATTGTACTCAGGTATGTTTTCAAATTCTAGATACGCGATTGGTAGGATGCTGACTTTTGAAAAGGTTGTTGAGTTGGTTCTTGGAAAAGATGATGCCCCTTTGGCTGTGAAGATGGCTAGTGCTGCTGTTGAGGCGTTTAATTCGAGGCAGTAGTTGTCTTCAGACCTGGGTTGAACGATTTAATGGGAGTTCTATTAGTCTACACACAAATCTATATTGCATTGATCTATCCATAAAACATGCACCCCAAAACTTAAAACTCCTTGGCTTGAAGCTCCTCCCAAATCCGCCGAAAGTAAGGATCACATTCCTCCACATAAGGAAACACAACCAATACCCCATTCACTCTTTGCCACGAATCCAACTCCAATCGTTCCAATGTATCAGAAAGCCTTGCCAAGAACCAGTGCCTATTCCGTCGTCCTTCGGCGGCGGCTGCACCAACGAAGAGAAGCCACAGGTATACCCTTGACGGATACTGGACCTCATCCGTCTCCTCAAGGGCATACTTCAAAGAATCCACTAGATAATCGAGAACATTACTGCGTAACGAGAGTTGGCGTAGCCACAGACACAGGAAAATACTTCCTGCAATCGGATACGCGCGCCTCGCCACGAATGACGTTGTGGATTGATGTTGAGAGCTGAGATCGTACTCGAGTACTCTGTGCATCTTCAGCTCGGTGATATTTAGTTGATCGAGCCACGTGGATTGTTGGGTCATGTTGCTGTGCGATGTTCCTGGCAGGGTTGTTGAGAGATGTTTCAGCGAATGGAACATGGACATTATCGACAGATGACTATCTCGGGGGAGATTTGAGAGGATGCTGTCTAGCACTCTGCTTTGGTTGGTTGATGGGTAGTCTTGATGCCCGCCGGAGACGAGTTTATTTGCTCTGATTTAGGGTTAGTGCTTCATTTGACGAGGGAAGTAAAATGGATACGAACAACTTCACAATACCGAACGACAAATGATGCTCCGCTGGAGCTGCGATGGTACCTTCATGAGCAGCCATTATCTCTCTTAAACCAGACATGTGGCTTTGTGCATTTTCTATTGTTCCGGTTGTATACTTTCCATCGTCAGCACTTGATTCCAACTACATCTTCACGTGCTTGAGTGGAAGGACAAACCTCGATAATCGCCAAAACAGCAATAGCAACCTGGACATCATACGCCACCGCATTCCAATGCCTAGCAAGATTCTGATTTACAATCTGAATGGTCTGGACTTTGTGATGATAATATGCAGCCATGAAGTCGGAACTGTGTCGATCGCTGCTGCCGGACATGAGAATTCGGTGAGTCGCTACCAAGCTCAAGAGACTGTTGAGGACTGCGGCACTGGAGATGATGAATGGGAGACAGTATTGCACCAGCCCCAGGCCGGTTCTACGGACGGGATTTTGTATAAAGACGTATACTTGTGCTACTAGATGAATGTCAGGTCATATCTTCTAATAGTCCAAGAGGAGAAGAGGGACTTACGGTATTCATAGAGCCGTGCTGATTCCGATGTGTAGTCGATAGGTAACGCTATCCCCATAATAGTCAGCTATTCATTCCCTTTTATCAGGAAGAGATTCTCACATCGCATCGAGACTTCTCTCAAATGACCCTCCACATCCCTTTCCGTAGTCGTCTCTCTACAACTCTCGGCATTAAGCCGTCCACATGTCGGACACCTGAAATAATACTCAATACGCGGATCATAATCCGCAAATACACTCAATCTATTCGATGGCGGAGAATGCTGGCCGAGAGCCTGCTGCGCTCGAAAACGTTGCATTACATGCGAGCGGACACGACTTCTTGTTTCGTCTGGGGATGAATGTGTAGTTGTAGAGGATATCCATTCGAAGCGGGTGGTATTTGTTGCTGTGGAGTCGAAAACAATTTGTTGGTATGGTCGTGATGGGTTGCTTCTTCTTCTTCTGGAGGTTGGTGTTGAGGATGGGGCGTTGTTGCGTTGTTGACAGGAGCACTGCATTTTGATGGTGGAACAGGACACTTTCTCTTTGTACTGACATGCTCTCAGGCGAGGGGGATGTAGCATCGTTTTGGACGATTTCCATCATTTTATACATATTTTTCATTCAAATATATGATGTCAGAGTCGAATACAAGCCTCGGTATCTGGATAGATCGGATTTTTCTGTCTTTTTTTTTGACTGAAGCTCTCGGCCGAGCTCCTTTTTGTCTTAAATTACTTGCCCGAAATGGAAGTTTTTCGTATTTACAAGCTGATTCTAGGGCTAGTCCAATATAATACGCCACTATATACTCTAAACTAATAGAAAAGAATTATTCGAAATCTCAACCCACCACCCTTATATCTAGAGATAGATAGGACATTGAAACCACTCCATAATAGGCTGTGCTCTCCAATTTACGTCGTCGTCGTCAACGACCACCATCCAAACTCCGACGCTCCCATTGTGTGCCAACAGAGGAGTACAATGTATCCATCGGCAGCGCCCAAGAGCGTTGAATCGGTTGAGCCATTGGACACGTGCCGTTACACTGCGACCATCGATGAATGCTCGAAGGAGCTCGTCGCGTACTGTAGATGAGCCGCCTACTTTTGAGAAGAAACAGGACTGCAGGATACCGGGTATTCTGAGAGATGGCGACGTGAAAAGAATTCGAAAGGAAGGATATGGCCGAACGAGCAAATACTACTGTGAGTCAGCGATGACTCTCCAGATATAATATGGTAAAAATGGATGACTCACATTATTATAAACACCCAGCAGATTGTCTAGGCTATTTGTGGATTAGATTTTGTCCCGGGACTGGGCTCTCCCTTGCCTTAACATGATACAAGGCTTTGTATGGCCCATAGCCCATATATGGTCTTTCTCAACGAGGAACCACAGGTTCAAATAGCAAGGCCTCAGTGCTCTTGAAGACTTGATAGCTCTCTGAGACTAAGCAGCTCTGCGAACTCCATAAGATTTCTCAGGTTTCCTTGGTGTCTCTAAAGAGCTTTGTATATTTAGATTCACATAATTGTTGTGTGTATGACCATTTGTGTGTCCGTTTTGTTAGGGTTCACCATCTGCATCAAGTTGACCATTGGGTAATGATTGTCCAGGCATGCTGATTTCCTTCACTAAATCCATGCCAATATCATCATAATCAAACTACTGACATCAATTTACACCCCAATGTATCATACCTTCCTTTTGCTATCACAGAATGGTGCACCCATGAGGAGGTTCATAAAAGGAGAACTGTCACGACGGCTATGGCTATTGGCAGTAAATTCATGCTGAATTATAGATTCAGACTTACTAGTTATAAATACGAAGAAAGAATGAGGAGAGGAGATTAAAAGATGTGATGGGGTGGATTGGACAAGGGTGACTAACCCTAGCTTAGCCTAATAACCAACTCCTCTTCTTTCTCTCTCCTACGTATAGGATACCGATCCCAATAAACGCGGAATCCTTGAGGACAAGAAGCTAGTTAGAATGACTAGAAAGTGAATCTGTCGCATTAATCGCTTAAGATGTATGTTGAGCGATCGATGTTCCACTCTCAAGAATATTGCATACAATGTTATACAAAAACAACAATGGACAATGCAATGTCACCTTATGGTAATTAATAATTGCTGGTCAAAGGCCAAGGTCAATATTGTATGTTGCACATACCTACCCAATATCATAGAACGACCCTTGGAAGAAAATCAGTCAAGACTGTCCAGTCAGGGGCAGCTTCAATCTTACACTTTACAGCCCCATTGCTTTGACTACCTAATCCTGCTCCAGCAGACACAGAATAATCTGGCCCATAACTCTTGATTAACAGAAATCTATTTCGCCGCAAAACAACTGAGGGCTCTCGACTTCCTCGTCTTATTGTGTAACCTTCGCTGCGGCCAGGCCTCCACAGCCGTCGTCAGACCGACCCGTCACACAAAGAATTCTTTATACGAGAGAAGTCAACCCCGCAGGTAACCAGCATTATACAAAGAAAAGTCGGCGAGTTTGATGACTAGACTGGTATGGGTAAACGATGTTGGGGCCGGGCTGCAGTAAGACACCCGAGGATGGGAGCCAGCTGGCACCGTGGCACGAATTCGATGTCATGCCAATGATGAACTATACGATATGCATTGTCATACCACGGCTATCTATTCTTTCTCTTGAATCAATCCCATCCCTGTCACTTTCAAGACTACCTCTTATCTTGCTCAATGCTGTCGGCCCCTTCTACTTCCAGTTCGAAGAATGTTGCACAGCATACACTCTGTAACGAACAGATCGGCCATATAAGAGCACAGAGCCCCAGCACCTAGGTGAGCCGAACTCTCCCGTCCCAGAGACACTTGCACAGACAAGCTCATCAAAGGATTTTTGTAGTCCGGTCTTCTCATCTCGTGTTTATCGCTTCACCAAAATGGGTTCCATGCACCACCCTCTAAATTGGTCTAGTTATGCCAATGTTATAGACGGTCATCTATCTTTTACTGCCCAAGTCCGCCACAGCATCAATCCTGCAACTGGCGAAGACAACCCCGAAGTTCCTGTCTCTACTCGAGATGACGTCGAGAAGGCTATGCAGGCAGCAAAGACAGCCCAGGTCGGCTGGGCTGCGACACCCTACGAGGAACGTAGAAAGGCACTTCTCGCCTTTGCGGATGCGGTTGAGGCTGAGTTCAAGGCCTTTTCTGATATGCTCATCAGGGAACAGGGGAAGCCGGTACGTATATCCAATATGATCTAACAATCGGTATACCCGGGTTGTCCGCTGATACTTTATCTCGACCTGGGCATACAGAGGCAATTCGCCGATTTCGAGATGACCTGTGCCATAAACTGGATCCGTACTATGGTAAACCTTGACCTGCCCAATTCCAAAATCGAGGAAGAAGGCAGAACCATTGTCACCCGGTACACGCCCCTCGGTGTCGCGGTAGCAATCATTCCCTGGAACTACCCCATCTTCCTGGCAACAGGTAAAATCGCACCATGCTTGGTGACCGGAAATACCATGATTGTCAAACCCTCACCGTTTACTCCCTGCGGTGGTCTGAAGCTCGTCGAGCTGGGTCAGAGGTTTTTCCCTCCTGGCGTTCTGCAGGCGTTGTCGGGGGATGATAATCTTGGTCCGTGGCTTACGAGTCATCCTATCCCTGCGAAGATTTCGTTTACTGGTTCTACGGTTACGGGTAAGAAGGTGATGGAGTCTGCCAGTAAGACTCTGAAGCGTATTACCCTCGAGCTTGGGGGTAATGATCCGGCTATTGTCTGTGAGGATATTGATATTGCTGATGTTGCTCCCAAGGTGTGTCCTATATGCCTCGGGTACATGATTTGGACGCCTGCTAATTCTGACCGTTACTGTTTACAGATTGCTCAACTCGCCTTTTTGAATACTGGACAAGTAAGTCATATATAAGACCCTATTCTCATTTACCCTCGGATGTTGACAAGGAACAGATCTGTCTTGCCCTGAAACGTGTATACGTTCACGAAAAGATCTTTGACGAGTTCAAAGCAGCGATGGTTGCAGCCACCTTGGCATTAAAGGTTGGCGAGGGTAATGAGCCCGGAGTCTTCATGGGTCCAATCCAGAATAATATGCAATATGAACGTGTCAAGGGCATGTTTAAGCATGTCAAAGAGGAGAAATTTGACGTTGTTGCGGGAGGGGATATTCCCTCGGGCAAGGGATACTTTGTCAACCCGACTATTATTGACCGGCCTCCTGAGACCTCGCGGCTTGTTGTTGAGGAGCCTTTCGGTATGTCCCATCCTCGCATGCACTATAGTTGTTTCTTACATGCTATTTGCAGGCCCCATTGTACCCCTCCTCAGCTACAGCACCTACGACGAAGCCATTGCAAGAGCCAACGACACACACTACGGCCTAGGCGGCTCTATATGGTCTGGAAACACTCAACGCGCCAACGAGCTGGCGCAGAAAATCCAGGCTGGGACGGTTTGGGTCAATACGCACTTTGAGCTTGATGGCCGCGTGCCGTTTGGGGGTCACAAGGAAAGTGGAATTGGGACTGAGTGGGGGGTTAGTGGGCTTGTTTCGTATTGTAATTCACAGACGTTGTTTTTGAAGAAGTAATCAGGTATATAGCAGGTTGGAATACATTATTCTAGCGGTGGGGGTAAGGACATCCCTTGAATTGATGGCTACTTAAAGTTTTGGAATATACATCAATTGATACAGACAACTCATCACTCGCAATCTGTAACAAAGCTGGTCAAGGACCTGGCGGGTACACTTGCCAGGAAAGAGTTGTGTTTGACGTCAATTTCACTCATTTGCTCCAAATCATAGTCGTTGCTAGTGACCCAAGGCACAACCTTCCTCACATTTTTCCGCGTCTTTCCCAGATCGATTGTCAAGGAAGCATCTGAAGTGCCATTGTTGATTACTTGGATAGCGACGACGCCGTTGGTGTTTTCAAATGCACTGACGGTCACGGATGCGTCGGAGCTGGTGGCTTTGACACGCTGCGCGTTGGGACGTACAAACTTGCTGAAGGAGGCCATAGACCAGAATCGCTTGGAGGGGATAACCGAGTCGTTGATCAGATTGATCATTCCGGAGTTCGTAGTTGAGTTCTCGGCGCCAATCCAGTAAATGAAAGCACTAACGTTGGCGTTGACGAAAGCGGTTTGAATATGATTCGCCCAAGTCATACCCTCGCCTGCGCCGCCGTCAGCGAAAAAGGTATATGGAGTGAAAGCCCCGGAGAGATCTGTCCACTCGGTCAACCAGGTGCGTCGTTTAGTCGAAAGAGGGAATGTCGGGGCGGACGAATAGCCATGTCCAGTCACAACGGAAAGGTAGTCTTCGGCGCTTTTTCCATCGGGACCGACAACCTGCAGGCCTGGGATCATGGCTTCTTGCTCATTCCATCCAACGCCATCACAGCAAGTGAGCTCGATGTCGATGCCTTCTCGCTCCAGGGTCTGGCCGAGGATTTTCACAAACTCGGCGGCTTGGGTACCGTTTGAACCCATACTGGCGTACGAAACCACTTCTTGGGGCTCGTTCAAAAAGCCCAAGTGTGTCACTGGGACTCCGGATTCGGCGTAAAACTTAATATATTGGACCAGGTAATCGGCATATGCCTGTCTCCAATCTCCAGACGGGCATGTTTCACCTTCGATCCCACACAAGAATCCTGACCAATTCTCGTCTTGATTTGTTTTCATATATCCAGGTGCAGACCATGCGTCAGCGTAGATGTAAGGAAGGCCGCGTGCTCTTGCCTGTTGAGACAAGGGGAATTGGCCGCTGTTGTAATGGTCCCATGTATAATTTGGCTGGCTAGTTGGCGATCCGGGGCTGAACGGCTCAATAGAATTCATCAAGTTGCTTGTTGAGGAGTTGCTCGAGCCGATGCCGTTGCGCAAAATCGTAAATCCAGCGCCGCGCTCTTCGCTGTACATGAGGTCGAGAACATAGCTCTGATTTTTGGGTGACAATCCGTACTTGCCGAAAATATCCTCTGCTCGTTGGAATGCCTGTGAGCAGCCAAAGCCATCAACAGACTGGTATCGCGCCTGCAAGTCAATGCTGATCTGAGCGTCAATGGCATAAGCGCCGGAGGATAAAGCTGAAATCAGCGCAGCGACGGCGGCTTTGTTGAACACCATCCTCAATGTCTATCGCGGTCGCGGTCGAGGACTCGATGAATGCGACGGATTGATTTTTGACTCGGAGTTGAAGATGGTTGAAATGTTAAAGTAGGAGACTCCGACAGATCAATGCAGTATCCTAAGCTAAAGATAACGAATAGTAAGTACGTAGCTAGTCCGTGAAAATCGTGCTACAGAATAAAACGAAACGGGATTTTCAACAGGGGGACACGGCGGCTTTTATTCGCATTCTTCTTGCGTAAAGTGGTATGGATTCATTGCAATCGACTTCAGCCTGGGTTTGGAGCTAAGCGCAAGAAAACCTCAAAAAGAAAAAGTATGGCTAAACATGTGGTCAATTCAACGCAATTGTGGAGTCAATTAATATAGACAGCTTCCTTCTTGAGGAAGACAAATTCACATGGAAGAAACAATTTGAAGCTTTCTGTTTTCTCCACGTGGCTGGTTAGAAAAGATGTGAATTCAGAGGTCCGGATAAAGTCCTTGTAGTTTTAGGCTATTGAACGCTATTTGATCAATGATCATCCTTCCCCAGACTTCTCCCACAATTGCCGACTCTGTTGAGACAGGTACAGGACTCCTATTGGACTCTTGTTTCTAGAGACCTCCACATGCATACTCGTACTCCAGTAACTCCGCATGTGTATTCCGGCTAAACACCCATCTGGCGTGGGGGAGGCGTTGATATCCAAGAACTACCTAGTGGCTACATATTAATCCTTCAATCAATTGATATGTTTCGTGCGGGGGTCAAATCTTCGGCAACTGGGGTATGCGAGGTCGGTTATTGATAATGCTTTATGGTAAGTCTACAGTGTTAGTTACGCAAGGGCAGCTTCTGGAGTGCGTGCCTCTGTACTCTCAATTGTTCATCTTGCATACTCTTGCCCTATGTATTAGATACGAGTCAACAGTGATACGTAGTAATAAAGCATATCTCCTATAGAAGGATATTTGGAAATGATCAATCCAGATATGCTATCATTTCCATTCAGTCATTGACGGGCTGCCACTTAGTAACAATCCAAGTACTGCGTTCATGAATGTGTGCGAATTTTGTTTAAAACATCTCAATGCTATGCAATTACTGGGCGAAGGAGCGAAAGACATTTAGCAGAGGTTGTTTCCATTGCACTGGCCCGCGCACTGGTATTCGCCGATCCAAGAATCATCACCATAAACATCCAGGCCCATCATCCAGCCATTAAATATCTGTTGGAGGTAATCGAGGTTCTGAGGCTCCCCGTTGGATTGACCCTCCGAAGAACAGGGGTAGCCGGTTGTCAAGCCCTGGTTGTTGTTCAATCCATTTCCCGCGGTGAACCATCCATTGTAGGAACCGAATGCCTCGATGGCGTTACCGTTGTACGCATTCAGCTGGCTTACGAGATAATTGGTTCCGGCGTTGACATTATCCTGGATGCTATCGGTACACACGCCGTTGGGATAGTTGTCACAGGAAACCTGCATCAGGCCAGGAGTTGGGCCTCCTGCGTCAGCGTTGCAGGAGGATTCTTGCATAGCGATAATAGCAAGTATCACAGGGTCGACGCCGTATTGAGAACCTGCGCTTTGGAAGTACTGGTCGTACTGCTGGCATGCGGAGCCGAATCCATTATAAAAGGTGTTCAGGTCGACGTGGAGAATATCACCGAGAGCCATGTATGGGGGATTCCAGCCGTCGCCATCGATTCCGGTGTTCAACCAATCCTCAGAACTGTTGCATTCGAGACCCATTAGATTTGGTTAAGCATGGATATCTTCGCTGTGGCATGACTTACCCGTTTGGACCACCACCAGGCGTGACCTGCTCCGTCGCACCCTGCGCATTGGAGTTTACTCCAAGACCAGGATCAGCGGATTGAGCAGCTACACTCGTCAATAGGGCCAGAAAGGCGGCGGAAAAGGTTTTGGTGTGACGCATTTTGCAGTTTCAATTTTCGTGATCTTTATACAATCTCAAGGTGGCAGTCAAGAATACTGAAGAATATCCTGTAAGCACAGAGTCGGCTTGAGGTTACTTATAACTCATTGTTGGACTGAAATACGGCGCTTCCAAAGGAAAACATCCTGTGAAGGCTCGTCTTTCCTCATTTCTGCGCCTTCCAGACTAGGAAACTGGTGGACGAGACGTCGCATTGAGATAGAGTAAAAGCGGCGATATTAGGGGGCACTTTCCAATTCGGTCTTAACTAGCGAGCTACAAGAGGGCAGTTTCCGCTTCTGCTTAAGCACGTTCGGGAGACGCTTGGGGCCGAAATGTCTTCCTTTCCGGCAGATCGATTGATTTGTCACATAAACGACATTGGGCATGGAGCCTTGAGGTCATACGTCGGGAGGCCGGATGTTGCTGAGATAAAGGTCGGTTTCGTCGTCGTCTTCACTATTGTCGGTACTATTGTTGGTACCGTCATTGTCGACGATTCTTGAATCGGTCGATTTATTACGTCCAGCGTCGCGTTCTTTCTGCGGGTATTCATATGACCAACAAACATGCCTTTCTGCAGATTAAGCATATTTTCCTAGATACGTATTCCTGCTGTACGGGCGAGTGTTAGACAATCCAGTGGACAGCACTAGCCATGGGCGGTTCGGGAGTGATATCGGCGGTCTGTTTGAATCGCGTCGCTCTCACATGTTGTATGGTCGATGTGTTCTATTCATTCGCAACGCTGCGAGTCGCCGTGCTCATACTAGCATACTGGCTGAAGTTGGGACGAATTTCTTGGATCAATCCAGTAACGGTTGGCGTTTACTTCGCCGTCACCAAATAGGTACCTAACATCGCGTGGCTTTCATTCATTTGATATGGTGGTATCGGCTGCAGCAGCCGCCATCACCATCATCACAAGATTTTGAGATCGGGCCGTCAGTGAGTGTTATGGCCATATGTGGCTTTTCAGGACAGAATTTGCAAGTGGTGAACTATCGGCGAGTAGGCCGTACAATGAACATCCCACTCACCGTGCGGGGGTACCCCCGCCCTCCCACTTGCTACATTCTTGAGCTGATCGCAGATTCATAACTATCTTGTTATTCTTTTTTAGTAGAAGTTTTCTTATTGTTAAAGTAATCGACTTTAACAAACCAGAAGAAGATGGACATCTCCCTCGAAACGCATCAGTCATACATCGGCCAACCCATCGAGGCCCTCCCCACCCCCGCGCTGGTGATAAGCAAGCCAGTGCTGGAGAACAATGTGAAGAAACTCCACGATGATGTTGAGCGACTCGGAATTGGGTTTCGGCCTCATGTCAAGACTCTCAAGGTATGCTACCCTCAAATATTCTATATACTATGGATGAGCTCTAGGGCGTACTGAACGCGGGTAGAGTGTAGAGACTACGCGAATCATGCTAGGAAACGGGCGATATAAAAAGATTGTCGCCTCTACACTGTGCGAGATCCGGGGATGTTTACCGCTTGTTAAAGAAGGCATTCTCGAAGAGGTACTATCAGCATTCTTGAGTCGAGTCAACAACTGACCTGGTCAAAGTGTCTGTACGGACTTCCTATACGGCCATCTGTTCTCGCAGATCTAGACAAATTCACAAGTCAACATGGACTAAAGATTGTCCTCATGATCGATCACGCTGATCACATGCGCATTTTGGAAGAGTACAACACTCGCACTGGCCGCACAACTCCCTGGCCGGCATTCATCAAAGTCGATGTGGGGACTAACCGTGCTGGCATTGAGAACTCGTCTTCGCGACTAGACGAGGTTATTCAGACGGCTAATGCGTCCGAGGCTGTGTCGATATACGGCTTCTACTGTCATGCGGGCCATTCATATGCATCGAGGACGATCGAAGATGCCGTAAAAGTTCTCCACGACGAGATCAACGGCGTTTTGGTGGCGGCCAAAAAACTCATTGATCCCAAGACGGAGCTTGTACTGTCTATCGGCGCTACGCCCACAGCCCATGTGGTCTCAATGTTGAATGCTAGCATGCCAGAAAATACATCGCTAGAGTTGCATGCTGGCAACTTTCCGGCAAATGACCTTCAACAGGTTGCGACCGGTCTAGTGTCCCTCTCTGACCAAGCAGTAAGAGTCGTGGCGGAAGTGTGCAGTGTCTATCCCGAGCGCAATGAAGCACTCATCAACGCCGGCGTTCTCGCACTCACGAAAGAGACGAGTTCGTTCACTGGTCTTGCCCGGTGGACGGATGGATTAGACTGGAGTATCGTTCGTGTTAGCCAGGAACATGGCATTTTCGGCTGGGTGGGAGACGAGGCCAAAAATGAAAAGGCCGAGGAGAGGTTCAAGATTGGCCAGAAGGTATTGCTGTATACTCAGCATGCGTGCATTACGAGTGCAATGTTTCATGCTTTTTACGTTGTAGATGAGCATGATGTCGTTTGCGAGACGTGGTTGCCGTGGAAGGGGTGGTAATTATTCCTATAGACTGTGAAATAGGGAGCATGTAGAAAGAGTTATATACTAATAGGGTCATTATCTGTTAAAGCTATGTGATTAACCCTAAGGATCATATCGCTGGATGCATCTTGTCAAGGTGAGGTATGATACAATTGCTCGTACACTCCTCCTCTCTCTTCCTGCATGTACCGATCCCAAATCAGTGCCGTACTCGCCACAACTGCCATTGAGGTCTCAAAAGCCACGACCCGCGTCCAATTGCCGACATTCCGATACATGATCCACGCAGTCACGGGGCGAGAGGGCACAGAAGACACCATGATTGCCGTATCTCGTTGATAGCTCGAGATGAGATAGTATGTCCCCAAAGCAAGAGAGGTTATGCTGCGAAAAGACATGTAATTAGCATTCAGCTTTTACTTGGGTTACGGTTCTTATTACGGTTCTCGGGGTTGAAGCTTACCCAATACAGTGAACGACATCTTCGGAAACTCCGCTCAATGAAGAGCCCTCAAAATTGGCCACTGAGGATGGATATATGATGCTGTAGAAGGCGTTTCCTAGAAGAAAAACTCCCGGCGAATACAACGCTCGAGACGCCGCCCATGCGGAGGCCGATGTTCTGAAGTGACATGTGCTTGGATTCTTGTTTTCGTGTCTGAGCAACTGGGCGATATTCAAAACTGCTGGCTTATTCTTTGTAATAATTAAGAAGGCCCATAGTTCGACGCCACACGAGACTAGTCAAAATGTTTCTGATGTACGTAGAGAACTAGGGGTTAATTGTTTTAGGGTTAGGTCTCTGAAAATAGCCCTAAGTATCGTATCAAGGAACAGATTTTGCGTTGTCAACTGTCTCCAACTACTGCAAGTAGATTTGAGAACTTGATCCGTGTCGACTAGTTGGACGCGGACTGTCTTAGGTATCTGATAAAGGGAATTCCATGATGATTTCCGATAGGAATGTTTCTACTTTCATCAATCAATTGATAGGTAGGGGCTGACTGGACTTGGATGAACCCTTCGATTTACCGAGACACATCCAAGAAGTTGTTTCCTCTTTGTGGCCTTTTGAGTCCGGGGAGTTTGCCTTGAGCTTTGGGTGGAAGAGTGTTCTGCTAGAAGAATACATGAATAAGCGCTCAATACTTAGAGTTAGTATGGTCTCATCATATTTCAATTGTGATATACAAAGAAACGAAGTGGCGTTCAATACGTCCGATTTGAAGCAACTTGGTCTCTCAGAATATTTGGCCCATCCATATGTAATATTCCAAAATCGGAAGGGAAATATCATCTTTTATCAGAATCGATTACGGAGATAACGCTCGCGTGCGTTGAAAGATGTGCAGAGGACATATTTCAGGGCTGTTCAAAGTCCCGTGGATTTCTTGACGGATGTGTATCACATATGATGTGGTAAAAGGTCAAAGTGCGGTAACTATTCCGAGGTTTTCTGTCAGTCTCTTGAGAACAAGTCGCAGCGGAGTCGTAGAGGTATCGCGATTATTTCTCCGGGTTGTTGATCGTTGTCGTTGTAGCAAAGTATAGTAGATAATCTTCAGATCAAGAGACCATCTCACATGCGCGAATAACGTCAGTATAAAGATCGGCCACTCCAGTACTACCATCAGGAGTACTAAGTCAGTAGCGAGGAATACGTTGCACTCTGCGCAACGCTTGCAAAGCGCATCTGCCATTTAAAATCTCCAGAATCGTCCGGATTGTAACCCTGAAATAGATCGGCTGTACTATGAGAATCCAGCGGTGGATGAGATCTCGTCGAGGGTCCCAAGTTTAGTACTTCTTTGTTATACCTTGTCTCCAGCGTGGGAAATCCTGCGAGACTTGAGACTCGACTAGTCGAGGGTTGTTCACGTGTCATTGTTGAAAACGCTGGAGTTTGAAACGAAGTCGAAGTGGGTGAAGATCTAGATAAGTGCCTGTGCATCAATTTCGCTAGTGGCATAGTGGGTACTCGCGATACTACATAATCCTATATCCTATGTATAGAATCTATGTTGCAATGCTATTGTTTCAACTATCTCGTGCTTCCGACCATACACGTGTAATAATGTCGAAAATCAAAACCAAGATTACTCTTGCAATCAGATCGATAGCCCGTTTCATGCGTTCCGTACCGTTGCACTCGGATAAAATTATTGACCCTAGATTAGCAGCAACTAGGCAGGACAGATCCGGGGGCCGGAATAGACTCAACCATGCTCTTTCTGCTCTAATACTTACGGCATAATGAATAGCATTGTTTCGTGGAAACGCTGAGAGCAAACAAGTCATGTTGAGAATAATTTCAATCTGGTCCATGTGATAGCACGGTACAAGCCGGGAGCAATAAACAGAAAAAAGCAGGCCTTGCCCTATTCAGTCGGGATCAGCAACATCGGACACAGACTATCTTCATTGATTCTAGTCCGAACCGAGTCGATCGACTAGAGGACGAGTGCTGCTGATTATAAAAAAATATGGAGAAACACATCGGTAGTCGTGCAGCTCGTACGACCTCATGATAGCTGGCGCGAACCGTTGTTGATTGGTAGTGGTACTTGGTAGAGGTTCATTGGTCGGCGGGGTGCGTTTTGCTGTCACGCCGAAGTTTATCGGTCTCGCGGTCATGCTGATTCAGTCATCCGCTCACCAAATCAATGTCGAGATCATCAAGAAGTAAGAATATCATCGAGTGAGACTGTAAGTGTCCGTGGAGTAAGAGAGGAAGAGGTAAGGAGACAAACAATGCAAACTCGTGGCCCCGCCAAGTCTTAGCATGAACAATCTCCGATTCTCCTAGCCTTCTCTGTACTTAGCCAACTGTGTGCACAGACTAAAGCAGGTACGCTCGTCGCTCAGGGGCTATTCAATGCTACAATCATAGTACGTACAATGAAACGTCAAACGGCATATTCCCGCAGTCATCAGCGGCGTGTTTTGTCCCGGTGGATCAATCAAGGTTATCACTCCCCCGGTACAACCACGACGGGGAGAAGACACCATGACTCCAATCACATCAACATCCCAAAGCCTTAGCGGCAGCTGATCTATTTATGTGTTCTCCACACATACACTCGGACTTGGATCTGGAAAGCAACCTTGATGACTAGCGTGCCTAGTCGAGTATGGTCTGGCCATCGATGGATTGTGGATGGCGCCGACTTGTGATAGCGCAGCCACCGGCATGCTTCGAACATGAATCTACAAAAGGACCACCCGCCCAGATTTTGGGTTAGCATTCCATTCTGTCTTTACCTTGTATATCGCCATACACTCCTTTATATACACCGGCGACATGCGTTGGTCTTCCATTCTTTCTTCCGCCCTGCTCGTCGCTGGCGCGAGCGCGTTTCCTCATCATACTCACAAGAAATCGGCGAGCGCTTCGTCCTCGGTGGCAGTTCCGACTCCTTCTACTGCACCTATCAGAGCCTCCGGTGCTGCGACTGACCCGCCCTACTGGTTGGCCGATATCAAACACCAGGGCAATGCTCCTTTCGCCGCTAGCGGATACACTGTTTTCCGTAACGTCAAGGACTACGGTGCTGCTGGTTAGTCTCTCACTCTGGTTGATCTACAGATTCTGATATCTTTGTAGGAGACGGCGTGACCGATGATACCGCTGCTATTCAGAGCGCAATCAGCGACGGTGACCGCACGGCTCCATCATCCAACAAGACAACCACCATCACTCCCGCTATTGTCTACTTCCCGGCCGGTACTTATGTGATTTCTTCTCCTCTTATTGACTACTACTTTACCCAGCTCGTTGGTAACCCCAACAGCCCTGCTGTTCTTCAAGCAACTTCCAGCTTTACCGGTATTGGTCTTATTGATGGTGACCAATACCAATCCAATGGCAAGGAGGGATGGATTTCTACTAATGTCTTTCTCCGTCAAATCCGCAACTTGGTCATTGACATGACCAAAATTCCTGGCACTACTGCTGCTACTGGTATCCACTGGCCTACGTCCCAGGCGACTAGCCTGCAGAACGTGGTTGTCAATTTGAACGCTGACGCGGGTACCCAGCACACTGGTATCTTCATCGAAGATGGTACGTTTATATCCTAGTCTTTAAGATGTAGCTGACTTTGTAGGATCTGCTGGATTTATCGGCGACGTTATTGTCAACGGAGGTCTCCAAGGTCTCAACATTGGCAACCAACAATACACCATGCGCAACGTTACCGTCAACAATGCCGTCACTTGTATCAACCAACTCTGGAATTGGGGCTGGACCTACGTTGGACTCACTCTCAACAACTGCCAGGTTGGCATCAAGTTTGCTACATCCGGTGACACCCAGCTCGTCGGTGGTGTCAACATCATTGACAGCACCATTTCCAACGTCGGAACATTCGTCAACACTTCCTGGACCCCCACCGCCAGCCCTGCTGCTGCTGGTAACTTGATCTTGGAGAATGTTGTTTTGGATGCTGTTCCTACTGCCGTTGCTGGACCCGGTACTGTTTACCTCGAAGGAGGCTCTACCACTATTGCTAGCTACGGTCAGGGCCACAAGTACACTCCTACTGGCCCCAGCACTCTTTCCGGAACATACGCTGCCGCGTCCCGCCCCACGGGTCTCGTTTCCTCTGGTACCTCCAACTACTACACCAAGTCCAAGCCCCAGTACGAGGCCTACACCACCGACCAGGTTGTCAGCATCCGCAGTGCCGGTGCTGCTGGTGACGGTACCACTGATGACACTGCCGCTATCAACTCTGCTCTGAAATCTGCTGCCTCTAGCGGTTCTCTTGTCTTTTTTGACTACGGTGTGTACTTGGTTAGTGATACCATCTACTTTCCCCCTGGCTCCAAGGTTGTCGGAGAAAGCTACCCCATTATCGCTGGTAGCGGTGACAAGTTCTCTGACGCATCCAATCCCTACCCTGTTGTCCAGGTTGGTAAGAGCGGCGATTCCGGTACTATCGAATGGTCCGATATGCGTGTTGGTACTATTGGTGGCACTGCTGGCGCGATTCTTATTGAATGGAACTTGGCCGGTGATTTGGGTTCTGGTGCATGGGATGTGCACTCGCAGATTGGCGGATGGAAAGGATCTAACCTGCAGCTCAGCCAGTGCCCAATCAGTGCTGCTGTTTCAAGTGACTGTGAAGCTGCGTTCTTGAACGTCCACATTACTTCTGACGCGTCGAACGTCTACTTCGAGAACAACTGGTTCTGGACTGCCGACCACGATATCGAAGACCCCACCAACACGCAGATCTCTGTCTACACCGGTCGCGGTGTTCTCGTCGAGGGCAGCAACATTGAAATGTGAGCCCCTCTTCAGTCATTTATTTCGATTCAACTAACGTGTCTAGGTGGGGAACTGGCTCTGAGCACCACGGTCTCTACCAATTCCAATTCAACGGCGCTTCTAATGTTGTCGGTGGATACTTCCAAACCGAAACACCCTACTACCAGCCCAAGCCCGATGCCACCTCGGGCCCCTACAAATCCATCACGACCGCCCCCTGGTCCGACCCCGACTTCAGCACGTGCCTCGCAGGAAACTGCGACGCTTTGGGTCTGCACATCACCGACAGCAAGGACATTACCATGTACGGAGTCGGTCTCTACAGCTTTTTCAACGACTACAGCACTTCCTGCTCCAACGTCGGCAACGGCGAGAACTGCCAGAGCGAGACCTTCCGTGTTGACGGGAGTGTTTCCGGACTGAATGTTTACGGCTACCAGACTGTCGGTACTACGAACATGATCACCATCAACGGCACCAGCGCGGCGTTGTACTCGGACAACCTGAGTGTTTACCCTGACTCTATCGCTTTGTTCAGTCATTAGACTGCTGTCTACTCGACGGACTTTGCTATTTGCTATTAGTCTCAAGTATTTAATATGTACAGACCAGTACCATTCATGTATTACTTATGTGACCGTCCCTTACTACGTATATTGTAGAGATATTCCTCATAAACGCGTGCTGTAAACACAATGATTGGCCGCAGCGCTGGTTCGCGTCTCCCACGCGACTCTAACGCGGCATAAACGCGTTCCCCGTCCCGCGACTCAACGCCTCGTGCTTATCTCCTCTTCTCATTGGCAGCATACCACACCGTCTCGACATTTTCTATCTGAGCCGCCGGGAGGCTCATGCATCCCGACTCTTTCTGAGTGGTTGATCGCGTTTCGTTTCACGTCTTCCTCTGGCGGGCGCAGACCACTAATGCACCCTCTCCAGTCCAACCGTGAAACTTTTCTCGTCGTCGGCGTATGGGATGCGTTCCTTGCTGAGCCCCTCGTTGCATTTGGCACTTTCTCTGTACGTTGGTTCGCGATTTCGGGAGTGTGAGTCACTCTTTTCTCTTTCTTTTTGACTTTTCGGAGAACTCATCATGGGAGTGGGACTGGATTGGTGGGTTGATTCGATTTTCGACGCTTCTTTGATCAATGATTTCTCTGGGTCGTGAGAGGAGGAGAGTCGCGATAACTTGATTCAACCAGTACGCACGTCGCAGAGAATATTCTTCTCGAGAAACGGGTTTGTTTCACGCGTCGATGTTCTTGGCATGGAATAAGCGACATCCCATACCGTAGAAGTATTCTGCGAAAATCCTCGTGGGATGTGTATATATAAAAGTCATGCCCGATTTCTGAGGTTGACGTTTTCTCTTCTCTCATTTACTCGCAACAATAATAATATCCTTGATGAGGTGATGTTGATGATTATGATGATGAATACATGTTGATGACTTATGATATTATATTGTTTTATTTCATAAACTGAAGAAAGAAATATCTGGAATATTTCTCTGTTCACTTCTTGTCGACATCCCACCTTCCTATCCTGGCCATAACCCGACCCTCAAACCCTAACCATTCTACCTCTCTGCAAGCTGCGCAGAAAAAGAAAATGGCATCCCCATCCCTCTCCAAATTCTGGTCCACAGACCTCACGCGCGACTCTCTGCTCTCCCTCCTAGACACTCCCACCCTGAAAAGTTTGCGTCTTGTCAACCGCGCCTTCGCGGCAACCACATCCCGACAACTTTTCCGCGAAGTCTCAATCACATTTAAGTCAAGCACATTCACGAAACCGGCGCGCATGGCTGCGCTGGAACGGATTGGATGGAATATTCGCACTGTTACGTTCAGAATTACTCATGGGCCGGAGATGTTTCTGCCGCCGTTGCTGGATCCGCTGACAGGAGAAGAAGTTTGTTTTGTGTTTACGCCGTGTGTCAGGACGACTACGCCTACGTCTAGTTCTACGGCTTCCGGCTCCTCGCCTCCGGCTGCGGCTGCGGTTGCGGCTGCAGGCGAGAGGCAAGGGGTGTATGGAACGTGGGAAATGACTGATCTGCTAGTCAAGCAGTACCCGCCTCTGTTCCATGCAGCCATGAACGTATCCTCGTTCGTGGCTGCGTTGACATACATGCCCGCGCTGCGACATTTAAAAGTGAGTTGTGCTGGGCAAGAGGCCACGCATCGCTATCGTCGCAGCGTGGTGGATTATGCCCTCTCCTCTTTGCGAATTGCAATTGAGCAGGCTCCGCTGCCGAGACTGGAGGCGTTGTCGCTCACGCCCATTCATCCAGGCGGGATCCAGTATCTCTGTCCCATGGCGGGGATAGGCTCGTTGCCGAATAGTTGTCGACGCTGGACGCAGATTCGGCGTCTCGAAATCCACATGGACACTTTTCCCTTTGATAAAGGTCAAGCGACGGATCATTTGAAACTGTTGCATTCATACTTGCAAGCTTTTCGCGCATTGCGCGATTTCAAGTTTCGCTGGGATGATATCTTGTTGGCGCTAGTGTAATTTAAAATTACTATTCTGGGACTAGAGGATACTACGACGCTTGGACCAACTAATAAAATACCAAAATTACAATATATTACAATCTAATACAGTATATGTACGGCATATGTTAAACATATGTTTAGATTAAGTTATGATATAGTAGTGGTTATCTAAAGTTAGAGATTAAGAAAATAATTTTTAGGGGGTATTAGGGGGTATTAGGAGGTAGATTAAGGGGGTAGGATTTATATAGTAGATTAGCATATGCTTAGTATATGTTATTAAAATTACAGCTCTGTATTTTAAAAAGCTTGGCGTGGCATCTTGAAATATTACGGTAAAAATACCAATATTACCGCTAACCTAATTCTTACGGATGATATCACGCTCAGCTATATGCCCCTCCTTGGCAAATCTCCTTGTCGTCGGATAATTGGTGTTGAAAGAGAAGTTGCCTGGAGAGGAGGCATGTGCGGCATCCTATTGGGCGGGAGTACAGGCACGTGATTTGTAATGTAACCCTAACCCTCTTTGTAATAACCCTAACCCTTGTGTAAGTCCGACTCATGTGTTATACGTACTTTTGGTAGACGATATCTAGTATACACATATGGTTTCAATAACTGGATAAGAGCATGCAGTCATATGCATAACAACTTAGATTCCATGCATTCCTGTCCTCCATGTATGTTTGGCCGAACTTATAGATCGGCCGATACTGCACATAAAACCCCGTTTCGGCGAACCCGACGGCGGAGACATAGGGTTCATGAACATATCAATTGATAGAATAGATAATTCTGTGTCTTGTTTGATTGAAGAGATATTCATCGTGTATCGCATTATTTTTGTTCTATCATCTACCCAAGCACTACTGTTTACTATATTCAAACATCCATCATGGGATTGCTTCCAGCCCGGAAAGCCGAAGCGCTTCAAATCAGCGCCAGCCAAGCCATCAAAATCATTAATACACATGGAAAATAAGTCGTCGATTTTTGGGCATTCAATCCCAACGATGCTCGCGACCTTCTGTCATGGTCCACACGCGAACAGTTCTTCGCAAGGTTGCCGTGCGCCTTGGTGATGTTTTGTATAGTACTCGCCGTAAGCCCATGCTTACCATTGAAGAGGATACCACCAAGGGCGTCCATGATATCATCTGGTCTGCATGCGATGTAGAACTATATCGCATGCAAGGTGTCCAGGGCTACCATGACAATTGCAGTGAAAACATGCATACTGCCCTAAAAGCTGGTTTTCCGGATTGGGCGGGCATCCCAGATGATTGGGTCCCCGACCCATTCAATATTTTTATGAATGTCGCTATTGATCACCATGGTGGCCTTGATATAAGAGAGCCGACGAGCGAAAAGGGTCAATACGTCATTCTACGAAGCAATATGGATTTGATCTTGGTGATGAGCTCTTGTCCTCAGGATATCGAAGCTGTCAATGGAGGAATGCCAACAGACTGTGAATATGAAATACGTGAAAAGGAAGCTGCAGGCGAGGCTCAAGTGGCAAAAATACCTTCCCCTGTGAACGCGTTATCGACCCGACCTCAACGCCGCATCAAGGTTGCTCTATCTTTTGACTTTGACGCTGTCTCGCACTGGCTGGGAACCGGCTGCCACCCCGATAACAATATGGCGGACTACAGTTCTGGTATATTCGCAGGCCAAGTTGGTGTAATTCGTCTTTTGAATATGCTGAAAAAATTCGACATTGCCGACAAGGTGACTTGGTTCGTCCCTGGACACACAATGGAGACATTCCCGGAAACAGTCCAACAGGTTGTTAAATCCGGTGCTGAGATTGGATTACACGTGTATGCTCACGAGGGCATCTATCAGATGACTGTGGATTAAGAGCGAGATGTGCTAGAGAAGTGTATCGAAGTCGCTACGGAAAGCCACCTACAGGATACCGGGCACCCATGTACACAATCCGCGAAACAACAGTGGAAATGCTACGCAAGCACAAGTTCTATACGGCTCGAGAATGGCTAGCAGATCAGAAGTAGTTATAACGAACTTGTCGTTGTACTTAGTTAGTCTTTCGGAATACGAAGTAAGTGTTTGATTAAATTAGTGGATTAATGCTGGGCCCTTAGATTTTAAAACTCATTCTGTTTGTTATGCCACAACGCCAACCCCAGTGACTGCGACGATACTCATCTCGTCGCATCCAGTCTGCTCAGCCGCTTTCAAAAAGTCTCGAACAGTGAGCTCCAGCCCTCTTTCGCTTAAGAGATCCTCCCCTGCACCAAGTTCTCCTCGAAGTAGAGGTCCATTCATCCCTCCATTCAACTCCCAGACTTTCCCATCCATCTGCACAAAGGCCAAGAAATGGTGTCGATTATCATCTCGAGGTGAGGGCACATTTGAAGATCCACGCGATGCAGCATCCATGTGCGCCTCTTCAAGGAATTTAGAGTCATACAGCAACTGCGCTCGCTCTGTGGGCCCAAGAAGAATGGCTTGTTGACGGAGTGTGTCTATTGCTGTGTCGGGCTGCACATATCGACCACCTTCCAGGTTGAAGACTACGTGCAATAGAGCCATCAGCCCACAAGCATGGCCAATGGTTTGTTTCATCCATATAACTGGTTCATTGGAACCTGAGCCTTTGTACTCTGATATGGTTGGCTCAACTGCTGACCGGGCGGCTCGGTAAATAGACTGGTCTGCGAGGACAATAAGGGCGTGACAAGGTCGGAAATAGCACTTTTGGAGGAATTCTGGAGAGGTTGAAATAACGTCATGGAAGGCGAGATCCCATGAGAGCCGAAGATTCTCGCAGAGAATTTCCAGGACATCGGGATTGTTCTCTGCGATATTTATCAGCGTGCTCTTGACATAGAGGAGTATAAGTTCGCACCGAGTGGGATGAAGGTCTTGACGCCATCAATGATTTCTGGTCGAGGCGGTGCAGGCATCTTGAAGGGTTTGATGTGATGATTTTCTTTGAAGTTCGGTTCAATCAGAAAATTTGATGGATAGGTGTCTGCCTTGAAAGCGCGGGGTAGCTCCTCTTCGTCTCACCGTATTAACTAGTAGATCAATCCCTCTTAATAATGGAACAACTGCCTTAGTACTCAAGACGGTTTGAGAGTCACTAACCGAAATTAAGATTGTTCTCGTCAATGCTTTTTGCTAATATTTGATCAATTCTATTCCTTGGACTAGAAATTAAGTACAGTCCTTAAGTATTTCTGAACCGAGCTCCCTTCAATAGCACATCCAGTCCCAACAAGTCCGTCAGGTCTAATTATAAAGATTCCACCAATTGAAGGATCAATGCCATACTTCCCATGTGCTAAGCCGTCAATATCGTAGTATGTATCACCAAATGGCACCATTCCCAATGTTTCATAAGGGGAGCAGCCAGCATCACAGCTCATCGTAAGCCATTTCACGGCTGGATATGAGCATAACTCATTATCTTCGGCCAGATAGTTTTGAAGTGCATGAAGAGATAGCTTTGTTGATTCAATATTGCCTGCAAACACAACAATCCAGAATTTGCCCAGGTTCCGTGCTATTTCGTTAAAACGCACTTTTCGATTGATTCCGGGGACCGTTAGGTCGACATCAATGGCACGGTTTCCCGGTTCAATTTTGAGACTTGTAGCAGCAGGATATTGGTTGAGCACATTGGCTAGATAATTTATGCCTAGCCCTGTGTTGAAAGATGCTGCTTGTTCGAATATCTGACCCAAAACAAGATACGGATCGGCGGCAGGATCACCCTTGTACCATGACGGCCATTTGTGCGTCATGAGAAGGGCTATGTCTTTGTCGTAGTTGATCAATTTCTCCACCGCATTTCGACGTTCTGTGGAATAAGTCTGGAGAACTTCAGGGCGGGTGTAGCCATGTATTTGACTGGCTAATTTCCAAGCAAGATTGACGGAATCGTGTATTCCAGTGTTCAATCCTTGTGCTGCTCCACTGCTATGGGTGTGGGCTGCGTCACCACAGAGGAATATGCGATCTTTGATAGAGAAATCTTGGGCAATGCGTTGTCCGATGGTGTATCTGCCATAACATCAGTCTATGTAGTTATAACAGTGCTCAACTTGGGGATTGCGATCTGCTTACAAAGTCCACCAGTGCACTTCGGTGAATTTGACATTGAATGGCCGCATGGATTCAATGGCTTCCTTTACAGCGACCTCTTCAGTAACACCATCAGGATATTTGGCTGCAATTCCAGGAGTAAATGCATATCCGATGCGAGTTGCTCCGTGATCCAGCGGTGCCCAGAGGACATTTCCGTGTGTCTTGCTTTCAATGGCACTTTAGGCACATTAGCAAAATGTTCATAAGCATAAAAAATAGCAGTGGTATAAAGCTACTAGTGTTGATTGAAATACTCACCCATAAGCACGCTTGATGGGCATGTCAGTTTCCACAATGCCGTCAATTCGAATCCACTTGTCCTCCGAAGTATCTCCCTCAAAAGGGATACCTGCGTGCCTACGAACAAAACTTCGACCACCATCAGCACCGATGAGGTATTTGCTTTAAATCGTCTCAGTTAAGTTTCAAAAAGTGAAAGTGAGGGCTTTCCTCACCTGTGTAAAACTGTTTTCTCTTGTGTTTTTGTATTCGTGAAGAACGACTTTACAAGATAAGCATCCGGTGAGACGACTCCATCTTCAATCTCAAATCCAGTGCATTCGGTAGATTCTCGATAAACAGCGCCGACAGACTTAAGTTTGTCTCGCAATATGTCTTCGGTGTGCATTTGGCGCAGAACAAGTACAAAGTCAAAGGCAGTATCTTTGATGTTCTCCATGAACGTCCAAACTCGCCCAGGAATCCTTTAATTTCTGTGAGAATCTGCTCGCATAGGATATGCTCATTTAATGTTAGAGATCACTCACTGCTGAACGCCATCTTTATAAGTCACGCTTGTACGGCATGCAAAACCCTTCTGCAACATTGGCTCAATAAGATCCAATTGATCTAATTGCTCGAGAGTTCGAGGAAATAATGCGATTGCTCGTCCAAAAGCATCTTGAGTCTGCTTGTCGTACTTTTCCAAAACACAGACCGACAGACCAAATCGGGCTATTTGGTATGCAGTCAGAAGGCCAACAGGGCCACCTCCAACGATGACAACGTCGTAAGTCTCGCTTATAGGTTCAGTGGCAGTCATCTTGGGTAATAGAATGGTCGAAGTGGTTGAGCCTCAGGACCAAGCGTGAAACTTTACCACATTTTATTTTTCGGAGTCTAATATAATAAGATCCGCATTAGCTAATGAGTTGTATGGTTGATTACTTGAGGCCAAAAATCATAATTCGGGAGATAACGTGCTGTAACATCGGCCAATTGTTTTTACCTATCGTATGGCCTTTCGGGCGACCCGACGCTTCCTCTCTCACGGGGGTATTACAGTAGAACCTAGCTATAACGAACGGACGGCCATCCAACATATGAATCTATGTAATATCTCGAGAATTTAATTTATATTAGAGTGGGGAGCACTCTAGTATAATAACCTCTCTAATTAATAACAGTTTACAGCATACTCTATATTCAAATAAAGAATTTCTAATCTAATATTAATATAATAACAAGGGGGTTTCCTGTTCGTTATAGTCGGCTTCTACTGTACTTTCTCGCCCGAGGAAGCTTTACAGTATCATTTTTCCATATTTGGAGATGGCCAATGAATTGCTTCCTATTTGACAGGAGGATACTTTCCTCACGGAGCCGGACGTAAATTTACTCTGATAAGCTCATCTCCAGATGCATACAGTAAGAAATTCGTGTACGGCATATGTACTGGCACTTCTTATCGGCGGCCAACTTGTCGCCGGCTTCTACTCTTTCTTACAAATTCACTAGGAAAGATCTCCAAGCGTCTACGAATGTATGCCATGTACTTTGTAGATTTTCAACACGGCCGGCCTTTAGCAACGAGTATAGCATCATGACCAGCGCTCAGAGCGGCGGAAGCCTTGACTTCTCTACCTTTTACAATGTGATCGATGGGAAATTATTGACAACAAAGGAGACCCGTAATGGCATCAATCCAGCTACAGAAGAGCCCAACCCGGAGGCACCAGTCTCTACCCCAGAGGTCGTGGGCAGAGCCATCGACGGGCGTTCCCAAGCTGGTCCAAAACAACATATGCGGAGAATCGAAAGGCATTGCTAGCAGTCGCGGACGCATTAGAAACAGAGAGAGACAACTTTGCGAGGCTTCTGGTACAAGAGCAAGGCAAAACGATGAGTGAGCTCTTTCTCAGTCTCGATTTCTAGGCTTTGGTTTGATTAGGGTTCGGGCTAACTGATTTGGCGAATACAAGATGAGGCTCGCCTATGTTGAGCTGGGCCTTGCGCTATCGACCATTCCGAAGACGGCATCGTTAAATAGAGGAGATAGCTGAAGGAGAATGCAAGATGCTAGTTCGCTATACGCCGCGCGGACTCGCTGTCGGTATATCTTCACGGGAAGTACGGTCACAGGCAAGAAGGTGATAATGAGCGCGAGCAAGATACTCAAGCGTGTGACATTGGAACTGTAAGTTGTGTGGCTTCCTTACTATTATCTTCCTGTACTCACCTCATCTTCGCAGTGGCGGAAATAACGCGGCTATTATCTATGAGGACGTGAATACTAAGGAAGTCGCTCCAAAGCCGGGATTTGCTCCTCCATCCCCTATGCCTTATTTCATGTTCTATCAAGATCTAAATCACTAATTGCATCTTCAGATTGCCGAGGTTTGCTTCTTGAATGCTGGCCAGGTACGTCCTTTCCTCCTCTTTCTAGGTCTCAGATCCAGCCAGAAAGGTAGATATCAAAGCATATCTAATTATCGACGGATAAAATAGTTGTGTCTAGCGGTTAAGCGGATTTTCGTGCATAAAAGTATACACTGACAGTTTCGGAACGCCCTAGTGAAGTGCAAAAAAGCGCTCAAGCAGGGATCAGGAACTGAGGAAGGAGTCCAAAAAGCCCTGCAATATAATCGAGTAAAGACAGTCGTCAGCGACATCGAAGACGACCAATTGACTGTCGCTGTTGGTGGTAAAATTCCAGGCGAGCCGGGTTACTTCATTCCCCCTACGATCGTTGACCAGCCGGCCGAGAAATCACGGATTTCTTGTTCTTCCAAAAATTCCTCATTATAACGACGACCGATGAACAATAAGAGCTGCCATTTCTAGGTCCCATCGTCCCCAAACTCACATATAGCACTAACGAGGAGGCTATTGGAAAATCAAACGACACATAATATGGCTTGCATGCATCTGTACGGTCAGCAACGCTCAACGTGCAGGTTCGATCGCTGAGCAAATCGAGGCTGGCTGTGTCTGGGTGAATATGCACTACGTGCTGGATCCAAGAGTGCCCTGTGGTGGGCACAAAGAGAGTGGTATCAGAGTGGAATGGGGTGTCGGAGGGCTCAAGGCGTACTTTAATTCCCAGAAATTGTACTTGCAGGTAGAAAAACTTAGAGCTCAAAGTATTGTCCAAAGCATCCAGAGTAACGAGTAGCTACTTAGGGCTTGGGATTGTTTAGGGTTGTTTAGGGTTATGGAGTTCGCCGCTTCGGCCCCTACTCCGAGACGGCCACAAGAGGCCCACAAGCTTATCTCTGAAGAGGCAAGCCCCCGCCAACAGACTTCTCTATCCTGGCCATCTCAGACAATGGTAAGGTCATGAAAGGAATTCGATCTAACCCTGCATCATCAATCTCAAACCCTGTCAAAGTGAGTAATAGTCCGAGTGGGCCCTCCCGCTGCATTCGCCGTATATGCATTGTCTAGATCGTCGACGATCACCAAAGTATACGCATGGAGGTAGTCAAGTCCGAGTCACTTTCTCCTTCACGGAACTATGAAAATACTTCTGTCTACTAACACTTTTGATTAGATGCCCTCAAGTCCCATTGTAGAACAGAATGGACGCAAGTATCGATCTAAGAAGCAGCGGCCATGCGACCTTTGCCGCTCTAGGAAGACGCATTGCAGGATAACGGGTTCTCTAGCAACTTGCGAGCTATGCAAAAAGCTTAGTCGTCAATGTACTTTTGTACAAAAGCCTCTGAGGCGAGCGCAAAACTCCCAGGCCAACGGCGAAAACACTGACCGGCCGAGCCCACCTCAGCCGAACGTCATGTCTGTTGGCGATTCACAACATGACTCAGGACTTCAAAATCTTCCTATGCCTGGGGATGATGAATCCAACTCAACCCCAATAGAAAATTCGTCTTTCTGGCTCCCGCAAATGGATTGGTCTGCGATGAATATGTCTTCCATTGGTTCGTAATATATTCCCCAGTGCTTGCATCGTGAATACTACATCTAACATTCTATCAGGGCTGGCGGGATCGGGAATTAGCCCAGGGATTGAAAAGTCTATGGATTTTGCAGTGCGCAAAGATGTAGACATGCTAAACGTCATTCCTGGCCGGTCACCGTCTGTTATCGCCCGTAGAGAACCGCGAAACAATGCGCAGAATGCAAGCAACGGCAGTCTAAGTCAATCCAGCGAAACGGGCTCTGAAGTATATGCCCCAAGTTCGGGGGGCAGTGCAAGAGCAATGTCTGATATACGGCAAAATTGGATTGAAGATTGGCCCTCCGAATTCTCTCTCGACACTAAAAGGGGCTATTCAAACCAGCTAATTGGACTTTCTTGCGAATCTGATCCATACTTGCTTCGCAACTACTATTATAACAGACGTGACACATATCCAATGTTCCGACTCGATTTTCGCAAAATGAAAGACGATGCGAGCGTTCAGCCATTTCTCGAAACTTCGGCATATGGCAATTCACCTCTACCTGCAGACTCACCCCCAGTCCAGTTTGTGATGACACATGAAGACATCTGGAAAGATTCCCAGAAATTTGTCGAAGCTATACAATCGGGAGGCAGTACTGAAGAGGATGATCTTGAACTTCTCAACAAGATTGTACCGGCCGACTTGGGTCCACGGCTGCTGAAACTGTGAGTAACTATCGAGTCTCCTCTCTGCTTTTATATACTAATATCTCTGGAAAAAGATATATCAAATTCGTTCACCCTCGCTTTCCTATCCTTTCCCTTTTAGACTTCTCACGAATGCCGTTTTCCGATTGCAATGTGTTATATCCCATCGGCATCCAAAGCGCTGTATATGCATTGGCAGCCCCTTTTACCTGCTGGGACGATGAATTGAGTGTTTTAAAGGGATACGTTCAGATATCCACGCGAGACCTTTGGGCTATTTCACACCGCAGCTACCAACGAGCAAGTTGTTTGTCGCATCTCTCCTCTTTACAGCTCTGCCTATTATTATTACAAATGCCCCCACCGAATTATGCTGTGGCAGAGCCACTAAGCACTTGGGCGTTATCATGTTCGGCTTTATCCATGGCAGAGAGTCTAGGGCTTAATCTAGATCCATCAGATTGGCGTCTTCCACGGAAGGAAATAATGTTGCGAAGAAGATTATGGTGGTATACATATATGCAGCACGTCTGGCAAGCTCTGGTGGTAGCTCGGCCACTACATCTCAATGATGATAGCTGGGATGTCTTACCGCTAACTGTGAATGACTTCGAGGGAGATCAGATCCAGAGTGCGGAGATTAAAGCTTCTGTAATGAGACATACTCCTCTCTGTTTGGCAGAGTATGAACTTAGTGTCATTGCTGCCGACGTGCTGAAGGAATTTTAGTAAGTTCAATTTTTTCAGGATTTTTCGACAGATTGCAAAATCTTACTGACTATAACCCTTCAAGTACTTTAAAAGCAGTACGTTCGTCATCTTCTCTAAGTGAGCTCTTGAATCGTGCGCAGCCGCTACGAGCACGTATCGAGAACTGGCGACAATCGCTCCCCTTGCTGTGGAAAATGGCCTCGGATCTGAATGAGAGGGAATTCGAGGATGGCGCATCCTTACGATTGTCCCATCTAACATTAGAAATCCTCATCTTTCGAGCACTCCTTCGGCCACTTTTTCATCAAGCGGTATCGGGAAGTGAAGTCAGCCAGGAGCCTATAACAAAAATATTCGACAACTGTTTGACCTGCGCAAAAGTGGGAACAGAAATCGTGTCTGCGCTGAAAGCGAAACATTTTGCTATGTTTTGGCATCCATGTACGTTTGCCTTTCCAATCTCCATCTTCATTGTTCACATACAATTCAGTGATTGTCATTTTCTAACAAATATCTTATCGGGATGGTTATGCAGACGTGCGATATCAATTATGCTATGTTTCGAGCTTTATACTACTAAACTTAACCCAATCCCCAACGAAAGAATTTGCCATACAGAATAGGACGCTTCTGAACCGGTGGAGAGAAACAATACGGGCCCAATCGCAAGTATGGCCATTTGCTCGACTAGCTACGATCAGGTTAGATGCTGCCTTTTGGAAAGGTTTATCCCTCGTCATTCATGGAGCTGGACCGGAGAGTCAGGCTGCGTTGTTGATCAAGGGGCAAGAAACGAGTGCATCTGGAGAGACACAGGAGTGACGATTCGGCTTAGAATACAGCATGACGGTTATTGAGAGAGCGTACATAATATCGTATGCAGATACTGTACTCATCATTAATGCTTTGATCGCTATTACAATAATGAAAATGGAACTGTACGCACCAACTTAGTTAAGCACTGCTGCGCAGAGGGCTCGTTGGTAACCCTAACCCTATTTTGCCCAAAAAGGAATAGTGTCTTTATGCCAAACGTTCTTCTGCTCTTCCTATGACTGTTTTCATTTCTCCTTCCTTCAACCACGTCCCCATGATGCTTCTATAGCAGTATAGCAGAAACCTGACAATTATGACCTCGCCGCCTCCTGAGTTGAATGTCATTGCTGTAAGTACTTTGCCTACCGCAAATGTATCGACCACTAAGTCATTTGATAGTGCCAGAGGTGTAGACACAAAAAGGTAATAAAAATGACCTAAAGTGTCTATAATATTCAACTAAGCAGATCGATTTTATCACAGATTCGATGTGATAGGGAGAAACCTACTTGCAAGCGGTGTCACCAGCTCTCGGAGGACTGTGTATATGACGCGCCTCGCTATGGAAAACGGTACGTCTTCAATACACTCTCTGCTCCTGGTTCTGGCTAACAAGGCACGGCTACGTAGCAAGCACAGCGCCATTTCTGGCTCCAATATCAATACATTTGTATCAGACGCAAATTCATACATTCCCGACATTCTCAGCCGATTAGATGCCTTGGAGAGTGCTATCAAGAATACCACATCTCCCATCTCGCCTCTGTCAACTGATTTATCAAAACCTTCACCTAGCGTTCCGCAAAACACTGTCGCATCTACACTTAATGCAGGTATGTCTCTTTCCTTAGCTCAATTGTTGACGCTCACAAACAAGTCGCTCTACAGTGTCACAGAAACCTCATGCCAGACAGATGGATTTGAAGGGTTACAAGTTTCGTGGAGATCCCGCAACAATCGCCTTGGACGAGAAAATTATCAATTCTCTGGAAACGGCCGTGGCGTGGATACATAGTATGTGATCGATGCCGGGTCAATTGGCATTCAACTAATTTGTGTATCAGCACTTTATGACGCCCAAAACACTCTAGGCTTACTATTACCCATTAGCAAGGACTTTATGCTCACCATACCCTCTATCATCGACAACCCTTATGTTCAAGTGGATGTCCGTGTGATTATTCTCTACTATGGTGCTCTGCATCATGGAATGCTTCTCAGCCCGGGTCTCCATATTGCAGAAAAAAACAAATATTCATTGTTCTTTTACCGCAAGACTTTACAGTACATGGAGCAGTGGCTGCAACAAGACAATGTAAATGAGCTTAGTTTGCATGTCACATTCTGGATGGTCAGTCCCACCCTGAACTTGTATCGTCCTGCCTAATACATGTTAGGTCCTTTGCGCATTATTCATGACACATGCTAAAACACGAAGAACAGACTCACGAAGCTTACTCACAACTTGACTTTGATCTTGCGCACGGACTACACGGCCATGGGTGTCAAATTGCTCGGGACCTTGGACTCTTTCAATTAGATGCAATCACACCATCCTCTTCTTTAGGCACAAATTCCACCCAGCCACCAAGAAATCCACGCTGGCCGCTGGATACTATGGGTACGGTCTACCGGGATGTACACAGAATTTATTTCTGGCACATTCTCATCACGAACGACTTCTCATTCCGACATCATCTTTATCGATCGAGCAGCATTGAATCGGGGACATGGAAGGTCGACCTACCTAACTTCTCTACCAGGCAGTCCTTGAGTGATATCGACAAGGACACTGAACTTTATTTTGAGGCCTCATTACGCCTATCAGTCATAGAGCTCAAATACTCCGAGTTGGAAAAGGACATTACTTTGCGCGCATCTGCCGACCGTCTCGTCAGCGAGCCTGAAAAAGTCAAAATAAAAGATATGCTGTCAGAGATTTATGCTGTACTCTGCGAGACAAATATTGTGAGTACCACAATTTCGTCGAAATCTATGTTGAGGCGCGTTACTCATTAACAATCACAGGTACCATTGACAGACGAAGTATCATCCAAAGTCAATGCATGGCTCTACACTCATCTGATTTGGCGTGCAACATCGATGGTAGCCTCGTTTCTCCGAATCCAGCCGCGCAGCGCCCTGTGGCCCACAGAGAACAACAAGCATATCGAGCATGAATCAGCTCTTAGATCCATACGGGCTATGCAACGTTTGTTAAAATTTGATCAAGAAGGACTCTATTGGAATCTCGGGTAGGACCAGCCTGCTAATTCTGTCACCAAAGAAGTCCGCTAATTACAATAACTTTTTTTTCAACTGGATAGTTATTTCAAATGTTTCTTCACCCCTTGCCTCGGTATTCTTTTTGGCACTATTCTCACGGCCACCTTCAGAAGACTCGCCGCAGATGATCTAGTTCACACATTATGGGTGCAGACAATCGTCAGCAGGTGTGCCGAAGAACGTCACGAGCTAAAGCCTTTAGAGATGTTCCTTCAAACACTAAATCATTATGCTCAGCTTAAACTTCGGCAGAGATGGCCCAATTTCCGACCACAAGCACAGGCACAGGAATACCAAAGCTTCCTAACTGCCACAGAAGACCCGCGGCCATCCGAGTCTCTAAGTACTGAGTCACTGCATGGAGATGAATTAGAGTTCCTGGATAGATATGGGATCGGACTTGCAGAACTGTCTAACGAGCCCTTCCAAACGGTGCTAGCATTAGAGAAGAGTATACTAACTGAGATGGACCCTCATCGTCAGTGGTGGACATTTGAGTCTTGAACCTTCGCAGCTGAGTTTGTTATCTCACAGCACGGCCAAGCTTTGTATTGAAAGCCAATGTATATTGCGCCACCTCTAATCAACCAGCTGAGCAGATAATCTCGCCAGCAGAAGCAATGGACATACTGATCACCAAAAATCCTTTCTTTTTTATTTTTGTTGGCCATATTTTACCACTACGCTGAAAAAGGATATAGCGCACGAATCTATCTAACACACAAATTCGCTATATTTGACACGTTATTTGACACCAAATCGACACACCGTTGATACATTATTTAAAGCATATTTGAGGCCTTGATACAGGCCTAATTTGATGAATATCCGACACACAGATTGAAAGAATTACCGTCAGTTGCTTGTATGAGAATCACATATATAAATAGGACAGGAATCGCACCTCAGCGATGAAGATAGATAGACGAATATTACAAGGCTTTTCCTGCCCATACAGTCTCCTTCTCTTCTTTGGTGCTAGTGGTAAAATCCTCCAATAATTTTTCAGGGTTAGGGTATATCAACCATCTACTCAGTGCTTCGTCCAACGAATCAGATTGACGCTCGAGAGGTATCGGCAACATGTGGCTTGGCAAAGTGCGAAAATGTTGTTATCAGCCAATAGAAAAGCTATAATACCTCCAGATGGATACTCGGACTCTTGGCAAAGTCCGGGAGTCCGGACAGTCCATAAAGAGTATGTAGTAGGGGAATATTGTACAGTAGGTATCAACAGAGTATGATGAGTAAAGGGGAATAGACTTACCAAGTACCTATGGCAAAACTACTGTGTTTTAGATTCTTTTTCTTTCTTCAAATTTCTCAATCGACATCCAGGAACAAGTCTGCGTCTCTCACCCCCCCCCCCCAATATTGTAGACTTAAGAAATGGCTACAAGAATTCTGTCACCGGGCTCATTGACATTATGCTCTCCCAAGTTCAGACAGCAGCCTATTTTCCGAACTTCGACAGTGAGACCTCCTCCTCATGTGAACGGACGAATGTATGCAACGTCGCAGGTACCTGACGAAGCCGAACGCTCAGTAACAACACGACGCCCAAGACTTCCAGCAACCATCCCCGGCTCCGGGAAGAAAGACTCAAGTGCCGCAGAATATGTACTGTAAGCAATTAAGATATCATCCAATTCTCTCGAAACTGGCAGCTTACTCATATCTTCTTACCTCCAGTACATCCCTCGACCAAATCGTCAACTGGGCTCGGCAAGGTTCACTATGGCCACTTAGCTTTGGCCTCGCCTGCTGTGCCCTCGAGATGATGCATACATCCATGCCACGATACGACCAGGACCGTCTCGGTATAATCTTTCGCGCCTCGCCCCGCCAAGCCGATGTCATGATTGTAGCCGGCACGGTGACGAACAAAATGGCCCCCGCTCTTCGTCAGTGCTATGATCAGATGCCTGACCCCAAATGGGTGATTAGTATGGGTAGTTGCGCAAATGGAGGAGGATACTATCACTACAGCTATAGTGTTGTTAGGGGCGTTGATCGGATTGTTCCTGTCGATATTTATGTTCCGGGGTGTCCGCCTACGCCAGAAGCGTTGATGTATGGGATTTTTCAGTTGCAGAAGAAGATGAAGGCGACGAAGGTTACGAGGATGTGGTATCGGAGATAGACATTGCTCGCCGGCGGAAGTGTCGACTCCTTACAACAAGGCTTTGGAGAGTGTAGTGCCAAGATGCAAATTGTACAATAGAGACATTCATTGACAAAACAAATTAGAACTCAGTTGCGTATTTACATCAAAAACAGTTAGGTAATACAAAACAACTAGAAAGCTGAAACCATCAATCAACCCCTCATTTCGTTCGCTCCATGAATACAAGTTGCAGTTTTCCACAAACTAAAGTGAATGCATCTTGTTGACCGTCATAGAACGCCTCTCGAGTCTGGTCCTTTGCAAAGGAAATGTCATATCGAGATAGGATATCCCATGTGATTCGTCGAATTTCCATTAATGCGAGTTGCTTGCCAGCACATGCGAATGGACCTATATTGATTATTCAGTGAGCAAACATTTTATGCGGACAGCGCTGGAAAAGAGAACTTACCAAGGCCAAAAGGAGCAAAAGCCGAAGGGTTCTTGACAAGATCCTGCCTGTCAATCCAGCGCTGCGGAATGAACTCATTGGGTTTGACAAATGAGCGCTCATCTAGACTTTGTTAGCTCTTTGGTATCACTGGCAGGAGCAATTGAATCAGATACGCACCTCTGAATACCGAGTAAAGAGGGATCTGAACTATACAGTCGCCCGGAATGTGGATATCATCGATCATGACTCCTTTCTGAGGAGTCACACGCTGCATACCTGATGGTATAGCCGGATGCAAGCGCATTGTTTCGTCAATCGCGGCGTTGAGTAATTTCATTTGCGATAGATCATGATATGTGGGCTCCTTTACCGAGTCGATTTCTGATTGAAGCAGACGAGTGAAATTAGGTGCGTTGGCGAGTTCGTAGTAAAGATTCGTTAGAGTTGAGGCCGTTGAGTCACTGTTCATTAGTGAGTCTCAAATTCGGGCATGAAAGTCATGGTCAGGTAACACATACCTCCCCGCAACAAGACCTGTATTTACTTCGCCATCCAAGTGCGTTCGATCTTTTCGTGTTTGCTTTCCCTTCCGAAAATCTGCCTCGAGTTGCATGAAGATATCCGGATTCTCGGGCACATTCTAAAGAACGGTCAGTTTAAGTGAGTCCCATACCAGGAGGTAGTATTTGTCAATTACCTTGATTCGGTTCTCAACTTGGTCTTTCACCCATACGAAATATTCTAGATAACTACTGTTCAGCCCAGGAATCAGTTTGAACAGAGCAAGAATCCAGGTTGAATGTAAAAATGGGCCCAACGACTGCATTTGCTCGTGCAATGTCTTGAGCATATAAGCATCCTTTCCGGTGATGAGCATGTCAAAGGATTTGCCAAAAGTCAGATCGCCAATGACGTCGAAACTGTAATAATTGAACCACCGAGACATTTCAATGGGCTGGCCAGCATTGTCCGCAAGTACCGATAATAACTGTGAAGCATATTTTGTTACACGTTCCTCATAATCACGAAGAGCTGTTTACTGTCTCAGTATATTACCATCGTTTAAGGCTCAAGCAACGAAGCAATCTGAATATACATACATTTGGAACTGAAACCTCGATCCCACGCCTTACGACGTCGAGCATGATCTTTCTTGTCTCTTGTGGAGTGAACCGAGATATATGGTTGAGCGCCATCGTAAAAAGGGCCCTTTGTTGTTTGCGATGCAGGTCCGTATATGAAGGGCAAGGCTCGTGGGTCCTTAATTGACAATTCCCGAGGTCCGACACGCACATAGTCACCATATTGTCGATGCAGTTTATCGAGTACTTCGAAATTGTGAAGATTCCTGGCTGACAAGATATTGGCGTACCACGACGTGACGCCAGCAAAGGCAGGGCCGGGAAACTTTCGTAGCCGATGGAAGGATACACGGTAAATTATGATGCTGCTGAAAAGGCCGAGGAGGTGGCACGCAAGAAGGTAGTATACATTCGAATCTTGAAATCCAACAACGGGTCCTGTCGCTTTCAATACATTCAAGCCAGCAAACACAGCCACGTATGAGCCAAAGACAGCTGGTACACTGTTGTCCCACTCTCCATATCTGAAGAGTAGATGGTGTAGGGCGACACCTGTTGCTGCACTGAAAAGCCCTGGGAAGGAAGATATCGATAACGCCATCGTGAAGACCTCGGGATGTCGGATCAGTCACGAGTAGTCAGTATGCCTAGGAGGGGTTGACTAAGTATTTAAAAAAGAATCAAAAGCTAATCATCTGGGGAAAGTGAGGTGTCCCTGAACGTGCCGCCGGATGTAAACAATGAACTGCCTGTTCCAAGGTTCGCCTTTTGCCTAAAAAATAGGTCATATTTAAATTAATGCCACTGGTCTCGTCTATTAGATGGATCGACCATTTCCTTTCTTTTTTCCATTCCATTGTGGCTTCAAGGCTCTAATTATATGCTATTGATGGAGGCAATCCGCAAATCTGCTTTTTCTGACCCGTTATTCGGTATTCCCGAAGTAGAGCAAATTAGTGTCGCTTTGACGATCAAGCTCGAATTAAGCCCTGATCTGATACTAGTAAATTGTCTAATATTGCTTTTTACTCCTCAAATAGTTTGATTTTGATCGCGATGCAACTTGAAGTATTCTTTGCAGGAGTGGAGTAAACAAGTCTACGTAGTACCAGTCCATTAATAGGGTTGTGCCGAAAATAATACTCCATTACCTATGGCGCTATCTCACTTCTCAGGCAAAAGATCTTCATTCAAAGAGATATCACACTCCCAAGCTCAGGGTTCCAGTATGCCCTACTCGAATAGTCAGAATCGAATGCTCTTTGTATAAAAGAACTATCCCATTTGTTCGCTAAGTATCCGCTGTCGGTTCCAAGCACCTCGTGGACGAGTCCTTTGTTCCAGATCGACACCCAGAGCCATTCCCAGTTATCCTAATGGTCAGTCTTTATGGTACCGAACTTTTTTTTAATTGGAGTATTGTTCTCGGGAAAAGGAAAATATCTTCTTTCTTCTAAATTAGACTAGGCTAGATTTAAGCCATCTGGGGAGACCCTTGAATTTCACTCTACGTAGACTTATTCTGAACTATGTAGCCTCGTGTAACACGAGATCTCTTGGCCGTGAGTCTCATCAGCTTTGTCTTTGTTTTGCTTTTTTATCTGAAACCAACTAAGCAGCCTATAGGAATAGTACCATGGTATTTGGAAGTATAACAATCAGAAATGTAAGTAAACAAAGATTCGGTCCTCAAGGGAAAATAGGATCGCCTACTTCCTGATTCAAATACTTATAATCGTCCAGGTATGGTGAATAGTCTGAGGCAGCCGAGTAGTAGGAGTTGACACCATCGGATATGTACATACGTATTTAGATACAGAGTACCCCCTACAAACAGATAAATATGAGACCCATCACCTCTGTATCACATTTTTGACTTCTAAAGCTGCAAGCATTGCTGAGAAGGGAAGTCCCCGTCGATCTGATGCCCAAGTAGGGGTACGTATAGTGTATTGCGAGGCTGAGCTCACAGAGCTTGAGACTGCCTTAATTGTGACATATTATTCGCTTTTCAAAAAGAATAAATCTTGTGGATCAGAATTGTGCGAATACGAAATCAGCCTCACGATTCTTTGATTGTGAGGATGTTCTTGTGCGGTCGGCGCGGGGCAAAACAGTTGGAAAGCAGAACTCTTAGAAAGATTATGTTTGTGTGAAACTCATCAGATATGCTATAATAAGGCTATTTTACAATCCTTTGTTATTTTCGTCTGTACGACCGACCTTCGTCTGCTCCGCAGCAAGTCATTCCTAGGTAGTTGACCAACACTGTTCAACATAAATAGCAACACCTCTTCTAGCCATCTTCTTGACTATTTATCAGATATTAGGAACTGATAACTCTTGATAAATAGATTCTTATTCTTTTCTAGCAAGGACAAATATGTTTGAAAATCAGCGGATGACCTTCACCAACTGTTCCAACCAAAATTTCCTATTTGGGCGTACCCAAACCCTAATCGCCGCATTGAGATCAATGCAGTGTGACACGAGTACAACTTATCAATTTCTGCTTCGTCCTTATTTGAAGAATTTTAAGAAACAATACTCCAAAATAGCAACTGTGTGCATACATACGATCCCTGCTCCCTCATATGCGCAAACACCACTCTTCTCCGACTGGTGCACGTTCGGCGCATACTAAGCCGTTTTCATTGGCCAGACTACCAACGACATCCCTGAGAGAGAGAGAGAGAGCGCCGCAGATCATAGCCCCCAATCTGATTTAGTTTAGACTCATATGTAGGTAAGTTGGGTTCTCAACTTTTAACGAGGGTTTATTTTAAGAAAGTATCCGGACTGGTCAACTCCAAAGCGTTGACCCACCATGCGGCGCAGTTCTGTTGAAGTGTCATACAATCTAGAAGCTATACGGCACAGCAGCGGTAAAGTATTGCTGTTACAGTGGGCATATGGCCTCTCATTAGTTGAAGAGGCTTACGCTTAACTGTTAGCTGCCGATCAAGACGCTGCAGGGTTATGGAAAGGTAACCGGAAGCGCGCAGGTCTGTTTCATGAGATGTAGGGTATGAATGTCAAGCGGCTGTGTCCAGTGACTGGATACTGGATGCTAAGTTGAACTCAGATATAATAATATTGGACAGCACTGAGGATGTAAAGGACTTCCTTCTGTTGGATGATTGTTCGTTGAGACAAATTCTATCAAAGTTTATTTTCCATACTCATTTACTTAGTTGTCAACCGGTTGTGTTTCCTTAATATTTCTTCATGAGCCCTTCTCCCCATCATGAGTCGCAGCAGACTGCGGCTGTCTCTCCAGTCAGCCCAGCATCGCCCACTGGACTCTTTCCGCCATACTATCCCGAGCAAAACGCCAGCCTATCCGAATCAAGCATATCCGATATAGAGCGAAGAAGTGCATCTCCAGCATCCAGCAAAACTGCCTCACAGGTTTTTGTTCGAGACTTAGAGAACGACAAAGGCAAGGGTTTCAATCCGGCTCGACGGTCGTCAAGAAGATGGAAGACCTCGTATTTGTTGTCTGATGTTCTACCTCAGGGCTGGACCCTTGAGTACATTTCCTGTTTTATTAGTGCCGCTACTTTCGTTAGCATTGCTGTTGTGCTTCACCAGTTCGATCAGCAGAAGGTTCCTTCGTGGCCGCTAGGTATTACGCTCAACACTCTTTTGGCATTTTTGACTGCTATCAGTCAGTCTACTTTTGTTTTTCCGGTTGTGCAGGGTCTTTCGCAGATGAAGTGGACTTGGTTCATGGGGAAGAACAGGCCGTTGGAGGATTTTGAGAAGTTCGATAGTGCCAGTCGAGGGGCTTGGGGGAGCATTATGCTTCTATTCAGTACGAAGGGAAGGTAAGTCTCGATTTCATTGACATCAAGGATTAGCGACTTCGTACTTACTGGCAACTTATTATTCATGTAGGCTTTCCGTCCTATTAGCCGCCATTATCATAGTAACCTCTGCTGTGACTTCGACTATAACACAGGCGGTCCTTGGTCAGGATGTACGATACGTCGCCAACGGGGAGAACGCTACAATATATAGAATGATAAATGATAACGGTGGGTCCCTCATTACCTCTAAGCAAGACTTAGGCTAACCAAATATCAATATTACAGCCGATTTCGCATCATCAATCAACCAAATGATAGGCTACATGATAAGCGCAATGTACACATCAGTCGACTCAGCTTACAATTACACTACACCAGAGTGTGCAACAGGGAACTGTAAATGGCCATCCTTCGGCTCTCTCGCGGTCTGCGTCCAAACAAACGACATCACAGATAAACTCCTTGTCGAAGAGCTAGCGCAGCAATGCTGCACTTCAAACGCGACAGATCGATTTGACGGTTCGACATGGTCATGGAGCTGTACCAATTGTACGCAAACAGGACTGTCACAGAACGAGCAGTTCTGGCTTAAGCCCCTTGAGGACACAGGTCTGAATTCAACGAAAATACTGCTCGAAGGAGTGGATGGAGATAACCCGTCTTGGTCAAAGTTGTACACTTTCACCAATGAGAGTTTTGGGAATAATGCATTGGTGGCGACTCAGATCATCTATCTGAACACGACTGATGCTGCTAAGTATGGAGCGCCAACGCTCAATGATACGGCTTTGTTTACGAAGTATGCACGTGCCGTCGAAGCTCTATTCTACATGTGTGTTGAAACATACGATGTGACGACAATCAATGGAACGGCCTTTACAAATGTGACTTCGACGACCGGCAACGTCACTTGGGTCGATGAATATGGCTATCTGCCAGACGGAAAACATGCGTCTATCATTTACAACAAGACGTTTACTGTGGACGGCTTCAATTACAGTTACTATCAGGTTTCGCAATCTATAGCGGAAACCATCTCGGACTCGTTGACGGGTTCTTTTGACTTCGGTACCACCTATGGTCTGATCGATATGACGCCGTTTAGTTATGCTCTTGGAACGGCTCTTTACAAGAATGAGGGTGTCAAAGCTGCCATTGGAACAGTCAGGGACGGCTTAATGCTTGACATCGTGGACACTGTGTTGAGTAACACGGCGAGGGGAATGACCAATTGGTGAGTCACACCCCTCTTCCCAGATTTGAGTTCTTCGCTAATATAGTTACTGTTATACAGGCTCCGTTCATTCTTACCTTCCCCGGTCCAAGGAACAAATAGCGTTTCCGAATCATACGTGATCGTGAGATGGCCGTACCTGATCTTCTTGGGAACCCAGGTCGCATTATCCATTATATTCTTGATCTGGATTGTCCTCGATTCGAAAGTGCGCAAAGTTGATATCTTGAAGGAGTCTGTTCTAGCCAGTCTTTTCGCCATTTCTGCGGAGGATAAGACGAGCCTTGAGAATCGATTCGACGCGTTTACTGGCAATCCCGAAGATCGAGAGGAGATGGGGAAGACGTCTAGCGTGACTTTGGTGAAGAATGAACATGCTGGGCAGTGGAATCTCAGGTTGTTGAATTAATGTACATTAGCATAGCTGGTTCGGAATAATGAAATCTGTGCGAGGGCGTGCGTCTCACTCAGCGTCCTGAAGTCATGTCACTTGCAGATAGATCTTGTACAGAACAATATCTCTCAAGTCCATGTATCTGGCAAGTTTTCATCAATTCAACAAGCTAAGTGCAGACATGATAGAAGAACAGTAGAACCTGACTATAACGAACAAAAAACCCCCTTCTCATTATATCAATATTAGGTTAGAAATTGTTCATTTGAATATAGAGTGTGCTCCAAACTGTTATTGATTAGAGAGGTTATTGTACCTGAGTTCTTCCCACTCATATATGAATTAGATTCTCTAGATATCAGATTCATACGTTGCATGGCCTGCCGTTCGTTATAGCCAGGTTCTGCTGTACATATAAAGTAGACAGAGTTGGCCCACTTCGTCGACGTTTAGTCCTAGGTAAGTCATTCATCAACTCTGCAGCCTAGCAGTTCCAACGTTCTTTCTACAACCATTGAATGATCAAAAAATCTATATCTTTGACCGGGAAATTTCCTAGGATGAACGAAGCACTCTGCTCTATACTATGTGCGGAGGATGAATGGTGCTATAGTACGGAGGGCAGGTCGATTAAGTTTAACGCAGACGGTACTGGCGAGGTATGTCCACAATTTCCATTACCATTCTAAAAAGTCATCGTTAATCGGGTTTGAAGCTTTGGTGCCGGATTGAGTTCAGTTACTGGATTGCTGCAGATCTGACTTGGAAGAGCATCCTGCCGCTCGATGACCATGAAACCACTCAGATCGAGACAGCAGCGAATTCAAGGAAAAGCCCTCATCGGCTTGGGCATCTTCACCTCGAAATTACCCTTGCGAAAAGACTACCGGAAAGGGTACGAGACTCGATCCTCTCGAAGAGTACCATAATAAACGAGCTTGGTCTCACAGATGATGACTTCCTGCCAAAACTGTATACGCTCAGAATCGAGAAAGGTAACTTTATAGAACCATGGTCCGTTGGTTTTTGGGAATCGTGGCGGCCAAGGTTCGCACTTCGTCTCATCTTTGATAAATCGCCATAACCTCCACGATCAGAGTGGAAGGAACCCGAGGGAGGCCCAGCTTCATGTCGATTTTGGGATCATGTAGAATTTTTCGGTCGAGAGGATCCAGAACTGAAAAAGCAAGGAAGATCTATGAACGACGTTTCTTCAACAGGCCGAAATACATACGTAGCTTCTTGAAGGTCAAACTTTCTTGTCATGATAGCATGATAGAAATCGATCAAATGCAGTGGTTCTTTGCAAATCAGAAACGCCAATTATGAAGCAGGTACCAAGTCCATAAGTCTCAACGCAAAAGTAGCAGCTCGCCTCAACTCATCAATTCTCAAATCAAAAGGGTTATTTAGATTTTGGTCCGGGGACAGAGTAGACCCAAAAACCATCCGTCTCGTCAGTCTGATGCTCTGTATTGGACCGTCCTGTGAAGGGGGTTCTGGAAAAACAATCTCTATTTGTCGTAGATCCGGATTGCTATTTCGATCTAGAACATACAGCTCAACCTCGCCTTTGACTTGGTCCGTGTTGGTAACACTTCTCCAGCAAATGGCAATGACGGCAGTAGCATTACCGCCTACCAGCCATAGTCTCGCCTCTTCACGGAGTCGGTCCAAAGATTCGGGAAGTGGCTGGTTGCCTACTCGCATTCCGAGATCAGGCTCCTTGCAGGAATCTGCGCAAGAACCACCATCAAACACACTTGCTATGAGACCACAAATAGGTCAGTCACCCATCCAATAAACCTGATTTGAGGACTTTGACTTGCTGGTTCCAACAAAATAATACAAATCCCGTGCTTTAGGCCACGTGAGTAGACCTTCTTCTTGCCAGCGAGTCTCTACCCGAGAAATCCATCTCCGGCGGCAATTTTGAAGTCCAGACGGCATTATGCGAATCCAGATTGTATCAGTAACGGAGTTGAAATTCTTCCTTGAGCAAATCATGATGAGTTTCGCAGAGCTTGGTCATAAAGGATATTCGTCTTACCTGCAGTATGGAAGCCCCCATTCCTGATTATCATCAAGTTTGTGCAGTACAGGTCGGGCCCATCCTTTCGGAACATTTGTATAGACGACTTCCTCATGAGACGGTGTGGCTTTGATGTATTCTTTAGCATGCTTGTATAGATCCTCTGAGTCGTTAAAGTCTGCCGCCGAAAATACTATTTCTAGAGCAGACACTAGACTCGTACGAGGCTATTAAACTAATTTTCTACTGGCATTCCTTGTGCTGACCATGTTGAGTTCTTCGGAGATGTACTGCAAAGAGATGATAGTTGACAGGATGAGTTGAGGTCGGGGTGGTACCTACCTAGGTACCTAGGTACATGACATAATAATCATGCCTGAGGCACTCCATCTTCAATTGAAGAAAGTTTGTTCCCAATGTTAGTTTGCTCTCTTTGAAGACGATTAAAGTACCTAGGAGTAACTACTGTGGTGTAAGCCAGGACTTGGTCTATGGAGCCTTCAATATAACAATAACATACATTCATTATTCACAGGTATATCTATTTCTTAAGCTTTTCAGTCAACTCCGGCACTTTCTCGAACAAATCTCCCACTAATCCAACATCCGCCACTTGGAAAATGGGGGCATCGGGGTCCTTGTTAATAGCGGCAATGACTTTGCTATCCTTCATACCGGCCAAATGTTGAATGGCTCCAGAAATACCGGCGGCAAGGTATAGTTGAGGCGCGACATTCTTTCCAGTCTGACCAACCTGAAGACTGTTGTCGGCATATCCACTGTCCACAGCAGCGCGAGAGGCACCGATGGCTGCGCCGAGAGCATCGGCCAATGGTACCATCACACGATCGAATTCCTCCTTGGACTTCAAGCCACGACCACCAGAGACGACGCGGGATGCTGTCGCCAAATCGGGGCGGTCAGATTTGGCAAGATCCTCTGAAACCCATTCCGTTGTACTTTCAGCCTTGGGGTCTGCGCCATCAACGATTTCTGCGGAACCTCCCTCTGTCTCGACGCCTTGGAAAGCGGTACCTCGGACGGTGATGACTTTGATCGGGTCTTCGGATTGGACTGTAAGGATGGCGTTGCCGGCGTAGATGGGTCGGACGAACGCTATTCAAGGTCAGTTTCGAAACGGTTTGTCTTTCCATGGTTGTAACTTCAACATACTATCTTCGCTCTCAATGGCAGTAATATCTGAGATTTGTTGAACGTCGAGGAGAGCTGCTACACGAGGGAGGACACCCTTTCCAAATGCTGAATGTCCGGCGATCACATGTGTATATCCGCCGCTTTTGATGTTATCCACGAGTAAGGGAGCGTAGTTTTCGGGCAAGCCCTATGATAGTAATACAATGAGCTTCCGTAATTCCTGTCTTGATTTATTGTTGAGTGAGATCCCCACAGACCTTCTCATAAGCAGCATTGTCGACTGCGACAACCTTCTCGACTCCCTTTATCTTCGCCGCCTCGACGGCAGCGGATGACTTGACACCCTCACCAGCAACGAAGCCTGTAACCGAACCCCCCAATTTCTGAGCAGCAGCAATCGCAGAAAGAGAAGCTGAAGAGAGCTTGCCGCCTCTTTGCTCGAGAACTGCCAATGTCGACAACAGTCGTGTGAGCGCCGATAACCGGACGTCGAAAATCGGTCGGGACGGATGAAGCTGCGAGCGCACAGCGCGCAGCACCGAAGGCCTTGCGACGGAGATCATTTTCTGAATTCTGAATACACAATTCCCAATTCTATTATATGACCGACTGCATTGAACAGTGTTGATTTGAGTTGTCCTGCAACACGATTGAATGCAAGCGTGATGGTGTTCGGTGACATCTGAGAAAAAGCGGGTAAGAGATCGCCGTGCGGCCGGTTATCCTGGCCAAGACCGATAGAGACCGATGATTCCCGCGCCTCGGCTATAGAGGGATTCCACTAAGAGACAGGCTTCTCAGAAACTATGGTATAGGCATGAATTACTCTACTTCAATAATACTGGATGAAATGAAGCATAAACATCATATACAATTAACCAATGCTCTATCAATATACGAACAGCCAGACAACTGAGCCAACAAATCGAAAATCATGGAGAATTTTTGGGACGCCGTAGAACCCATGCAAACACCAGACCATTTCATCGAGACGGAGACTATTTCTTCTTGGTAGCTTGAACGGGAGCCTTTCCCTCCTCAAGAGCCTGCGATTTTCGCTTTTGGAGCTTCTCTTTGAGGGAGACCTCATCCTCGTCTGCGGCCGCCTTGATCTTCTTTGTCTTCTTGCTTTGTCCTTGCGCGGCATCATCTTCTTCGGGATTCCTTCGCTTGTTGCCGCTCTTGTCATTCTCAATTGCCTTCTTCTCTTCTTCCTGCTCTAGGACATCTGTCTCATCCAACCACAGCTCATCAGCGAGCCAGATGGGCAAAGCCATTGTGCTGGTTCCCTTGACGTGGATAGCTTTGACGTTCCTCCAGCCTTTTGTAATGAACTTTTCTGTCAAACCATTGACGACTGCCTTGACATTTTCTGCAAGTTGCTCCGGCGTAAACCTAGTAGATCCAATACGGACTGATGTCGTTGTAGAAGGAGCGAGGTAGACCGGCGCACAGTTCAAGGCCTTCTCAATCTCTTTTGCGACGACTTGTGGGGACGCAAAGCTAGCTTTCCGCTCATCTTTCGATAGCTTACTCTTGGGATCCTTCTTCACGCGCTTGCCATCAACTTTCTCAATCTGCTCGATACGGATGGGAATTGGGCGCTTGCTTGACTGGTAGAAGATTTTCCCTAAGGTTTCAACCAATCGCATAATGATTCTGTCATCGGCCAAGAAAACGTCGTGTTCAGAAAGCAGCTGTCGTCGGCTCTCGAAGCTCTTATAGCGATCCCTCAACTTCGTAAGACCGATGACTTTGGTAATGCGGGATGAGAGCTCAGACGGGAAGGCAGGGTCGGCCACAATATCTTTGACTGAACGTTGCGGATCGGCGGTAATAAGACATATATTCAAGGAGGAGGATTTGTTCAATGAGTGAGGGAGGCTGATTTTGCTGGGCTTCAAACGGTTCTTGTCGACCACGTGCTTCTTGGTTGTCATGACCAGCCATACCACTTCGCTGGTGGATGGGGAGCTCTCGCTGTCCGACTCATCATCATCGTCGCCAATCAGGGTTTTCTTTGTTGAAGTCTCTTCTTGGTCTTTCTGTTCAGACTTGATATGACGAAGAAGTGCGCTCGAGGCTCGGTGGACCTGTGTAAATAGCGATAAGCAGAATACTCGAATGCGACGCAACGATCATTACCTGTTTGTCGTCAAGTTGATAGGGAGTTCCTGACGCCACTTTCGTGGTCAAGGCTTGTGTTGCTGCAGGCATTTTGTCTTGATATGTGATTATCAAAACTATCAGAACTCTTTCAACCTGGAAGTTCTCGATCAAACCTTCCAAAAAAAAAATCGCTGACTTGGCTTGGCATTGAAAGCGGGTCTGGATATCAGCCATCTCTCACTATTGATTGGTTGGTGCTCTTCACCGCCAACTATCCCCACGTTAGTTTGACCTTATCACAATGCTAGCCAGTTTAGGATTAGCCTTACTTGAAGCCAGCTTTATCACGTGAGACCATAGTCACATGATATCAAAAGGTCGTAGTTTAGAGCCTCAAGAATCAGGCATCAAGCAAAACGTCAACTCGGCATTGGCAATTTCATCACAGTACAACGCTAACGGATCTTAGTCAGTTTCACCTTCTCATGATCCAATGTTCAACACTTTGTGGCTAACTCACTTTCCGATACGTATTTTCATGATCTTTATGATCCGACTATGAAGGAAATGGCTAGTCCTCGAATCATCTTTCTTCAAACGTCAGTGCTCGCCGACTCGTTATCGACAACAGATTCCTGCATGCCAGCATGGCCCGCATATCACCTGCGTCCTACAAATTAGTGATATAGTAGCACAGACTCCGAAGTCTCCAGACGAAAAACCCAGTTGATGAATATCTATTAATCGAAATTGGAGTGTGTGCCGTTACGAGCTGTCGTGATAGTCCCTCCTCAACTTACGCCGCGATGCTTCTACTCTCTACCGGCCTTCGCTAGAAGCTAGAAAAGTGGCACAAAGTACCTGAATGGCAGGGCGGTTCCAAAAAGGCGAGTGTAATCTTATTTGACCAGCACATTGCACACCAAATAGTTCTCTTCTCGCCGAACCAAAGAAGATCTGGCTTTCGCGTAGCACTCTACAAACTCAAAGTGTTCCGTTACACACACGGTGGACTCCGCACTGCGACTGCGGAGACTATCACGGCATTGATGATCGATACTGCCGCACCGCACCAGTAGTATTGAGATTCTGATCGGCTGCACTATCCAACCACGTACCAAGGTATTTCGGGTCTCCTGGCTAGGTGCGAAGGGAAGGCGTCGATCAGACGAATCCTACGACAACGGCGTACAGGGCAAATTTGAATGTCGTTCGTGTCTCGCAAATACCCTCCGATATTGGTGTAAGATCTAATCCCCCATGTGTTGAATGGTGAGACAATGGCGTACGTTGGTTGAGGCTTTGCATACGGGGGTTGAAGATGTCGGCCGGATATTAACTTTCTCCGTAAGGTTACGTACGCCGTACGGAGAGTACGTACGTAATTTACACTTGATGGTCTAAGGGCGACTAGCACAGGGCACCGTTCGTCTCTAAGACCTCTGAATTGATTGAAATTCATAAGAGTCCCCGCTTATCTGCGTAGGACACTACGTACGCACTACGCCTAAGGAACTAGTCCAGTAGATCTCAATTGGATTCGTGACTTGATATGACTTGCAGGCAGAGACCAACTCTGCTTGGGAAGCATTGCTGATTAGGGCAGTCCCCGAACAGAGGGAGATCTCATCCCGTGTTACGGGCTGAGAGTGCCTTGCTGAAACCTCCTGGCTGGGATAGTTAGAAGATGAGACAAAGCCTTGAGAAAAATACGACGATGCATACAATAGAAGATTTGGTTCCGACTCTTATGTCTTTAACTCTGCGGTGCAATTCCTATGTAGACTGTATTAACTATATAGAGTGTACTCCGTACAGGCACCGTAATGCATATTACATTACGTACCGAGGGTCAGAAAGTTCGGGACAATATGTAAAATAAAGAACGCTAAGTAGACGATCGGCAAGGAGATTGGCTGCCTGAGCCCACCCGGCACACTTTGTGTCTCGTCTGAGCTGCTGATTGGTCAATGAGGCCAAGGTACAATTTCCAGAAGTGGGGCGCTTGTCAGGAACAGGAAAAGCCCAAACAAGCGCAGCCATGGCTCTCTCCTATTGTTTCCTATGTTTTTGCAGGAGATCCCTCTGCAAATACCGCGGCCACGCACATACCTGCTCGATCTAGCTAGGCCGTCCTCCACTTGGTCGTATTATTGGACTGTCGTTGGTATGCGATTTATTACTGCGATTTAGGATTGCACCAGTCAGAAGTCTGATGATCTCGTTGAAGTTTTTGGTTATGGGCTGCTGTGCTCTGAGATACAGTTCAAGATTACACAGCTTTCGTATTTTTTACACAAGATCGGCAAGGGTCGCCAAAGTTGACTGCTTACTATCTGTAATACACTAGTACAAACTAGGCACAAAGCAGCTTAGCTAGTTCCGTTAGCTTCCCTGCTAGCAGAGGCTAAGCAGCAGCATAGAGACAGGCAAAGGCACTACGACGCACCCCCTGGCTCCCGTCTGCAAGCCCGCCATGTCCACACTGCCCCTGGCAAAATAAACTGTTTATCTAACAATCCGCCCCTTCCTTCTACCCTCTTCATCCACCCTCCTTACCACGCTCCTTCAATTTCCTGTGTCACCGAACACTCGAGTTTCCCTCTGACCCAGAGAGTCCCTGCGCTCTCTATTACATTCGTTAGGAAACTTCTCTTCGCTCAAGTGATTTTACTCTTTGCACTCACTTCGTGTTACCTGTCTGCTCTCGACGAGAATTCCGCCGTTGCCTGAGACACACAACCTTCAACCCTCTCGAGACGTCCGTTCATTTCGTTCCGTCAATACTGTCAATTGATCTTCGCGCTTTCGACGCATCTGTATGTACGCCCTTTGTTATCTGCTGGGTTTAGGCTGGTCTAGAGAGTCCCATATGGGGCCGTCTGGTTGTCAGGTCATCGATTGGGACGACGCACATAATTCGAGAGATTACGGGTGTCGCTCCAAGATTGTCCAGGTCTTCAACTCAGAACACAGAAAAGAAATATTAAGTTGTTTTTGCAATGAACAGCTGCTAACAGTATTACTTGACAGTTATAGCCAGTATCCCTTGCTCAATTCACAAAGGAACGCGTTGAGCTATCTACGATCACGGTCGCCATGAAGCTCTCTGCGACCGTTGCCATTGCTGCTGCGGGCACCTTGGCCGCCGCCCAAGGTCACCACCACGCTCACCATCATGCTCACAAGCGTGATACTGTCGCAACCTCCACTGTCGACGAAGTCGTAACTGTCTACCAACTTGACGGAACTCCAGTCCCTTACGCCGATGTCTGCCAGGGTATCAAGAACGGTGACTACAAGTGGGCTGACGGCGCTGCTCCCTCCGGTGCTTGCGCTACAACAACCAGCACCAGTATCTCCGTCAAGGCTGCTGAGTTCATTCAGACCACGGTCTCTATTTCGTCTTCCACGAGCTCTACAGTGATCACCACCTCGGCCGTCCCTACTACCTCAGCTACTCCTACGACCAGCTCCACCTCTACCACACCCACCACTAGCAGTACCCCTGCTGCTACCACAACTGCCAGCAGCAGCTCTAGCGGCGCCACTGGCGTTGACGCCGCTTTCCCCGACGGTGAACTCAGCTGCGATACTTTCCCTTCGGACTACGGTGCTGTTGCTCTTGACTACCACGGCATTGGAGGCTGGAGTGGTATTCAGTATCCTACTTACAACTCCCTCGAGACTCTCGTTGAGAACATCGTCACCGCTGTTACTGGCGAATCTTGCACAGAGGGCGCTTTGTGCTCTTACCAGTGTCCTGAAGGTTACCTGAAGTCTCAGTGGCCCTCTACCCAAGGTGCTACCGGTCAATCTGTTGGTGGTATCAAGTGCTCTGGCGGAAAGTTGGTCCGAACCAACACCGACTATGACACCCTCTGTATTCCTGGTGTTCAGGCTTTGTCTGTTAAGAACACCCTTTCTGACGTTGTTTGCATCTGCCGTACTGACTACCCTGGTAAGTTTCAAATGAATATTTGAGTTATTTTCGACGTGAATAAAACTGACCTTTTTGAAGGTACTGAGAGTGAAACCCTCCCCACCTGTGTCAACCCCGGACAAACCGTTGCGCTTGCCAACCCTGACGGAGATACCTACTACCAGTGGGAAGGAAAGTCCACCTCGGCTCAGTACTACATTAACCCCCCCGGTTACCAGGAGGCAGATGCTTGCACTTGGGGAGATGGCAGCAAGCCTATTGGTAACTGGGCACCCATGAATTTGGGTCTTGGCTACAAGGGAGGCTTGACCTACGCCTCGATCTTCCCCAACACACCCACCACCAGCGAGGTCCTCAGTTTCAACGTCAGATATGATGGTGCTAGCTCAGAGTGTGCATGGGATGCTAGTTCTGGGACCTACACTGGCGGTGGCAAATCTGGCTGCACTGTAAGCATTGATAAGGGCAGCAGCGCCACCCTCGTCTTGTACTAGACGAGTTGAGTACTTCGTGCAATCCTTTACCCTGCGAAACACATTTTGTCTCTATGTAAATTATTTCGCCTTCCTTCTCCGTCTGCTTTGGTGTGGATGTTGAGAAGACCCATGTCCCTTGTATCTGACGATATTCGCCATTTGTCAGCTTGAACAACTTTGCGCTGCTCATCCTGGTTGTGATTTTTCATTTCTCTGAATTTACTTCCCCTCTTCTTTTAAGGCTTGGCTATCTAATGGCTGGCCTTTCCTTTTATTTTCGTCGAGATTTTTCCGCAATCCCAGCACTCTTACATTTATGATTCCACTCATTTCGGCTGTGCACGACAGGTCCGAAAGGCGAACACTACCAGTTTATTGCAGCAATCATGGACGTCTCTCATCGAAAGCCAAAAGTGATGTAATTCGTGTTGATTTATACCCTTTATATTTATCTTGAATGCTTTATTTCTTTGAATGTAACCCGTCGCAATAATACTTCGCATAGTATATCGATTTGCTGTAGGGCATTTTGGAACATCCATAGGCTTATTACCATACACGCTACTTCGTAGTCTTCATACCTACGGGATACTACCTGGGGATTCTGTACTTGGTTGTATGAATGTCATTCCTGCCTTGGCAGTAATTGCATCAATGCTACATAGATACCGTAGCTGGGCCGAGAATTCCACACCGTCGTCATATTGTTTTTGTTGCAGCAGCAGCCATTTCTCTACTAGATTACATGGATGTCCCTTTGGTCTCTGGGGCTGCTCTTATGTACTTGAATCAATGTGATCACAGTCGGTCCAAATTTTGAGCCTACCTGGATGGTTTTGAGCCCGGGGAGTCGGGTCGGGTTAGTTAAAGCGTCGTTCTCTCACAACGTTCTGTAGGTGAATGCTTGAGGAATATCTCCAGATGTCACCTATCAGTAAAATCTTTTCTCATGATGTATTGATGGAATAATTTCGAGCATAACTAGACTGGTAGGGATATGTGTCAAATCTCAGATTCTTTTTCGTCTTGCCATATCGACTAGAAGATGACCTCCGAGATATATATCTCCCTCCCGAGTTAGGGCTAATTTCATACAACGTCGCGAAAATCGAAATTATCGTGCCATTTTACTCAGTTGCGTCAATTCGTCTATCTTACACAAGAGTATAGTTAAACTCATATGAATCTACAATATTTCAAGATAATACCGCCTCCCTTCTTACATACGACAGTGTAAAACGAAAATTTTCATTTCATCTAAATCGTCAACTTCCCAAATGGGTTAGCACGGGAAGTCGAGACGGAAGCACGTGACTTTTCGACGTGGACGCGTCTGCGCTGGGTGTAGATGATGTCTTGCTGTAGCTCCCTTGCAGTCAATTTCAGAGCCTGCTGCTTTCCCGTTTATTTTGCAGTGCTGAAATCAATATCCGGCTAAATAATTGGCATGAATGCATTTATCGCCTCCAAATTCCCAATGATTTAAGCCAGCCTGGCTCGTCATAGCGCGAGGAACGACAGTGGAGACCTGGTTGGCGCCTGTTCAACGCGTCTCGGAGCGGGCACAGCGTGAAGCGTCTGCCAAAAGCGTGCACATCCGCGGTCTGAACGAGACGAGACGCACTACCACCACCGCCAGGACATTCCTCCTCGAAATCTCCCGCATTTTCCTTCATGGTTGCACCTCGACTGTCGTGGTCCTGACCAATTCTTGTCTAATACCAGCCTCCTTGGGTGTTTGCTTTCTTTATACCATTATTGTCTTTTAGTCACTTGTTCCCCTCTGCTCGCCTGTTGTTGTCGACGTTCTTTTTATGTGCAATCTTTCAACCTTTACGTGCTTGACTCGACATTGGAAAGATCTCGACTGTAATTGATAGTCAATTCAACCCTCAACTGCTCACTAGGAAACCCCTCACCCTCTATATAGCAATGGAGTCCTCTCCTCCCAGGGCCACGATGAACGGCGTCGGCCCTGCGGCAGGCGTCAAGCGTCCTGCTTCACTGCTGCCCGCATTCGAACCTCTGAGCTCATCACCGGCTCTTCCTCGACCTCAGAAAAGAATGGCACGAGATGCAGGAGACTATCCCACCCCGGTGCCGACGTCTTCAACTCATATCATGTCCTCGTCGCCTCCTCATATGTCCATGGCTCGACCAAAACTTCAGCGTAGCGTCTTCTCGTCGAGTACCACTGAACGCGCCCCCTTGTCCACCGTACCTACTCTGATGCTTCCCGAGTCTGGAGAATCTTTGCTTATGGGAAGATCGAGCGCGTCGTGCCACCATCAACTGTCTGCCAATCGATTGATATCACGCGTTCACGTAAAGGCCACTTACAAGCCCGCCGGCAACCCCTTCGACCGTGACCGCGTCGAGATCATGTGCACGGGATGGAATGGAATAAAATTGCATTGCCAGGGGAAAACATATGATTTGGGAAAGGGCAAAACATTCACATCAGACATCAAAGATGCCGATATCATGATCGATGTCCACGATGCCCGGGTTTTGGTCCAGTGGCCCCGAAATGAACGTAAAGAGTCGTCTTCAACCGAGCCTGAGCTCGCTTGGGATGCCAGTTCTCCTTCAAAGTCGCGTCGTGACCTCCAACAAAGTCCTATCAAAGAAGCACCTCCTCTCGTGTCGCCTACTTCTCCTTCGCCTCTAGCCAGAAACCGTATACCTCCATCTTCGCCTTTGCTCAGCCCGAGTCGTTTACATAGCACGATATCGATCTATGAAGATGAACCGCTGTCCCCAACACCTGCTAACAGAGATGGAAAGATACTCAACGCGTCTATCACAACAACATTTGACCACAGCTTGAATGATGCACATTCCAGCGCCTTGTCAGACACATTCGAGGAGTTTTCTGACCACGATGAAGAAAACGACCCCATTGTTCATTCCTTTGGTCCCTTTGGAGAGAACCTTTTGCCGCGTATGGCTCAGTTCCGTGCTGGTGATTCTCCAGTAAGGGCTCGTCCTCGTACTCAGCCAGAGCCTCTTCGTTCAGTGCACTCCCCTCCACAGCCGGTGGCTATCAAAAAAGAGGAGGTACAAGAGAAGAAGAAAGAAAAGGAAGAGGAGCCAGAAGAGAAGCCAAAGATCGATGAGCGCAGAGCTGCAGCTATTGCCGCCATTCAAAACCACGCCGCCAACCAACTCGCGTTTTCCCGTCTCTCTTCAACTCCACTGTCCACAATCCTGCAAAATCTACCAGCTTCTCTCTGGAAATCGGACTCGAATGCATTTGAACGCTTCACGCGCCACGAAGTCAGGGCCGTTCTCGAGGATACAAAATGCATTGGTGAGGTTATTCGCGAAGGAAAAGATGCTGCCGGAAAGGCCCTGGAAAGCGAGTTTTACTATATACCGGACAACGATGACGACGAAATGCGTCGACAGGCTATTGTCAATGATTTGCGCAAACCTGGTTTGCGGAACTGCAGAAAGCAGCACAAGGTTAGTCGATATCCTCAACCATCATCATTATACTTCTGTACTGACCTGGAGCACAGCAATACTACTGGCGCAAGCCCAAATGATCCATCAAATACAAATCGCCCTAGATGTCGAAACGCTTATCAAATTCCATTCTTGTCACATATTTCAAAACCGCTTTTTTATTCTTCTTGTCAGACGTTTATCGCATAGCGCTGCGAGGGCACTGGCCCTAACCCTGCATCTTTTTCCGATCTGAGGCGCTCTGTATCGCTGCGAGGTTTATTGTTTCTGCACGCCCTTTATGTATTAATGTTGTATAGGACTGTTGTCTCTGTTTTATTCTGTTTGAGTTACCCTCTGTATCTTCTGTTATATCCCGTTCGAATCCCTGATTCTTGCCAAAACTGAAGTCATCACGTGATTCAAGCCTTTGTTACTACGCTCTGTGGTTTCTGGATCATCTTGAAACTGACTGCTTATTACAAAAAAAGAAATTGTATGAATATTCAAACTGATACTGGTGTCTGTATGGTTGGTCCTGGACTGATTGCAGTCTGAGTCCAGAATAGTTGATAGAATACCATGAAACTATGTACACCACCAAGCCTCCTTATTGTTTAGTATGTGTATACAATAATAGTATGTCTTTATCCAGTGATTTCACTGAAAGATTGTGAGGCAGTCAAGGCAAGCACGGCCGACCGCGGCGATTTGTTAGTGGCCCAGCCCACTTTCCCAATCAGCGGCAATCTCAAAGTCGCCCGCAGTCCACTTGATCGACCTCACAGCAGCAACTTCAGCTACAGAGAAGAGCAATCACTCAGCAAAATTCTTGCCAATATCCGACATTCCACTCTCCCAATGTGGTATGAAGCTTGGCTTTGGCAATTTCGTCCCGCTTGGAGTTGATACTACATATCAAAGACTCAAACCAACACCGTTCATTTTATACAATTATTCTGCAACTCGATCGAGCGGTGCAAAGTCCGCTGGGATAGCACTCCATGCGTCGCTAACTGCGCCGAGATATGGATCAAAGAAGAAAGCGTATATTATTTTGTTTCTTGCTGCTTTGAAAATGTTGTTTCTGACTGGTGTTTGAACCTAGGGGAGCTCCGCGATCTGAATGAACGAGCGTGGGCTGGAGAAAGTGGTATGATCTTGCTACATTTTTGACATTATGTGTCTTGTACTAATGAAGGTTTATTATAGATGTATTTGAAGTTAGCAAGTCGCTAGACTCGTCACTCAAGAAAAACACCGCCTTCATCAAACGTCTCCGCACGGGCATCTCAGCTTCTGCACTCGCCACTTTCATCGCCGATATCCGCACGCTATCGCTTCACAAGTATCTCTCGGAAATCATCTCGGCATGCTATGAAGGTCTCTGCAAGTTAAAGTCCCCCGGTGAGGTCGCCGCCGGAGTCGAGATCGTCAGCGCATTACATCAGCGGTTCGGCCCTCATGAATTTACAAAGCAGATCGGATGGTTGCTGGGACGAGGATTGAGTTCGCCGGATAAATCGCAGCTGAAAGCCCTTAGCCAGGATGTTCGTGAGAGGGAGGAGAAGGAGCGATTATCGAGACACCGGGTTTTGCTCAAGGTGGTGACGGAGTTGTGGCTTGTTGCGGTTTTGAAAACGCTGGATGATATTGAGCGGCCGGATGATCTTGGTGCGAAGAATAAGGATGCGAGTTCAAGTGCGGGTGGAAAGATGGATGGACCGTCGAGGGTTAAATCTGCTGCTAAAGGTGATTCGGAGAAGGAATCTGATCCGTATCCTTTGGAGGTTTTGAAGGATCTTTTGGGCCATGATAGGGACCATACGAACCTTCCTCTCGCTGTGCTTTTCGTCAAGTCATTTAGCTGGGATGTGTTAGGTGTCAAGACTGCTGAAGAAGGCCGCAAGACTGTCGATGCAGACGGCGCAACCACCGCTGCCGCAGAGGGTGGTGCTCAGCCTGAAGAGACAAACGGAGATACCGTCACAGAACCGCCGCTAGCGTCTGAGAAATTACAGTTGCGCTTCAAGAATATACTGGCTCGGTACTTGGAGGACGTTAAAGCCCATGTTGTTCGCGACCAAAAAGCACTCACTGCACAGAGCCGTCGCAATGCCGAAGCGTATGTTAAGAGTGGCGAGATTTTCGAGGACCGACAAGCAAATTTCGAAAAACAATCCAAAGCGCATGAGAAGCTGGTAGCTAACACTCAAGCTATGTGTGAGATTCTTAGCGTGGAAATGCCTAGCTTAGTCGACAAGGAGGCAGCCGACGCTTCGACAACCGGAGGGATTGGCCTTGTCAAGACTGCTGAATATCTCCGTGGACAAGGCGATGGTGCAGGTATCTGGGAAGATGAGGAAGAGCGACGATTCTACGAGAACCTGGCGGACCTCAAAGGCAAAGTTCCAGCTGTGCTGCTAGAGGATGGCAAGAAAAAGAAGGGTGACGCTGATGAGCAAGTCAAGGGACAAGACACCACCGAAAAAGTAGACACTGCGACGGAAGATGCAAAAGCTGCGGCTGAAGCGGACAATGAGTCTGTCGCAATTGTCAACAAGACCGTTGGCGCTCAGGTCGATGCGCTTCTTGTCAAGCTGCCAGACCTGCAAACCAAGGATCAAGTCGATCAATTTGCGCTGGAGTTTTGCTTCTTGAACTCCAAAGCTTCACGAAACCGTCTTATCAAGGCTCTGCAGGATATTCCCAAAGGCCGTACGGATCTACTGCCGCTCTATTCTCGCCTGGTGGCTACCCTTGGACAGCACATGCCAGATATTCCTCAGGGATTGATTACATATTTGGATGAGGAATTCAGAAGCCTGCAACGTCGCAAGCAAAAGGAGTTTCTTGGACAAGTCAGAATGATCAACATCCGATATCTGGCTGAACTGACCAAATTCGGCGTTGTGCCTGAGCATGTCATTTTCCACTGCCTTAAGGTGTGTCTGGATGATTTTTCACGTACAAACATCGAGATCATGGGTAATTTGCTCGAGAATTGCGGACGGTACCTCTTACGCAATCCGGAGACATCGCCTAGAATGTCCTCGTTCTTGGAGACCGTTGGCCGGAAGAAAGCTGCCACGCATCTGGGTCAGCAAGAGCGAATGATCATCGAAAATGCCATGTACTACGTTGATCCTCCTGAGCGGCCTGCTATCCAGCAAAAGGAACGGACACCGATGGAGCTGTTCATTCGAAAGTTGCTTTATCTGGATATGAACAAGCGCAACTATACCAAGATACTGAAATCTATCAGGAAGCTTCACTGGGAGGAGTTAGAGGTGGATATCCATGACGAAGATTACCTGAACCATACTGACATATTGCTAGGTTGTCGATATCCTTGAACGAGTATTCAGCAGACCTCATAAAGTGAAGTACGGCAATATTCACTTGTTGGCCATCCTCGCTAGTGCTCTGTACCGCTATCATCAAGAGTTCGTTATTGGTGTGGTGGACAACGTTTTGGAGTCTATTACCTTAGGCTTGGAACTGAATGATTTCAAGTTCAATCAAAAGCGCGTTGCAGAAGTCAAGTACCTTGGAGAGCTCTATAACTACAAGATGATTGACTCTCCTGTGATTTTTGACGCATTGTACCGCATTGTTGCATTTGGACATGGTATGTCATCTTTCGACGGCAAAGTCATTACAGTTTACTGACGAATCTAGAAAACGGAACCCCGTCACCGAACAAGATTAATATCCTTGATATGCCTGACGATTTCTTCCGTATCCGTCTTGTTTGCACAATCCTCGACACTTGTGGCGTTTGCTTTGACCGCGGATCAGCGAAGAAGAAGCTTGACTTTTTCCTCACGTACTTTCAGGTGAATGATCTGATCCCTCAATGTTTAATAACACGCTGACAGTTGTAGTACTACATCTTCACCAAAGACCCACTGCCGATGGATGTCGACTTCCTTGTTCAAGATACGTACTCGCTTGTTCGCCCTCAATGGAAGATTGCGGTTGATATTGAAGAAGCCGGACGACTATTCAGCGAGGCAATTGCTCAGAATTACAGGGTTCAAGACGGTGATAAAGGTGCTGAAGCAGAGGATGATGACGTCGAAAGCATCTCTTCTGATGCCAATGGCGAAGAAGGTCTTGACGAGGATGGAGTTCCGGAGATTGACGATGGACAATCCTCGGCTGAAGAAGCTGAACCATTTGCCCAAAATGTCGAGCAAGACGGTGAAGGCGTAGACTCAGAATCAGAAGATGAGAAGATTTTTGTTGCCCGTCAAGAGGAAGAAAGAGATCCCGAAGCAGAGGCTGACTTTGATCGAGCTTTCGAGAAGATGATGGCTGAAAGCATGGAGGGTCGCAGGTTTGAAAGAAAAGCTCTCTTTGATATACCGCTTCCTATGCGTCCATCTCGTCGGGAACAGACAGCAAGTGACGAAATGCCGGTGGAAAGACCGCAACAACCAGCTAATACCATGGCGTTCTCGCTCATGACGAAGAAGGGAAACCGGCAGCAGGTTAGCTTGACAAGAGTATGTCGGGGTCATAAAATCGTACTGACATTTTTCTCTAGACACGCACAATCGAGTTGCCATCTGATTCCAGCTTTGCAATCGCCATGAAAACGCAACAACAGGCCGACCGCGAAGAGCAGCAGCGCATCAAGAACCTCGTTTTGAGCTATGACCCAGGAGACACAGAACAACCCGAAGGTGAACAAGGCCTCTCTATCATTACCCAGGAACCCATTATTACCCATGGAAAAAGAAACCCAATGAGCCATTACAGGAGTACAAATGCTAAGACGTCTGCAATAGTCTCGGAGAAACGACCGTCGCGTGATAATAGAATGGACAAGTCAAATCGACCGGGATTCCGTTCGCGCAAGTTGCAATTGAGTGATGTTGACTGGTAAGAAGCTTCCTGCCTGTTACTAGGATTGCAGTTGTTGACAAGATGCAGGACTTGAACGTACCGCGTTATGATTCGGACCATTCATTGATCAATCTAGCCGTGGTCGCTAAGATGCTCGTACCTATACCTCGATACCAGGAATACCGCACCGGTTTTTCCAGACTTCATTCAGAGGTATAGCGAGAGCCAGTGGAGCGTGCTCAATGTTATCGCCATGTGTATCCGATACAAGGCCCCATACCTGCATACTTAAAGAGTATGATTTACTTCAATTGAGGTTAATGTTGCCTGGATGCGGAGACATGGGGGTGAGAGAGAACGAGGATGCAAGCACGGGGAGAGAAAGGGGAAGACTGATGATTTGAAGAAGGGGGATTATGTGATTGTATCAAGACGGTTCTGCTCTACGCATCCAACCACATACGTAGAGACAATACATCTATAACTCCCAATGCGAAGTAGAGACCGAACGTAATATGAGTAATGTACAATATCCATTTCTAAATCCTCCTACCTAACTCAACTAAAGTATAATAAAAGCGCTGATGCATTAGACCCCCTGTAAAACAAAAGAAATTATTTTAAAACAGAAACAGGTAAAGGGTACATTTTCAGTCCTTCAGAAGGACGGGGAGGGGAGAGATGAGTATAAAAACGGATTCTTTCGTAGGCAGGAAGACAAGCGGGTAGAAGAAAAGAAAAGTCATGGTACAATGCTCGCTCCATCCTTAATCATTGACCAAACTGGCGAGGATGAATTGAGTTTATTTATTTATTTCTCTGTTTTTGTGGTGTCATCACTCTCATGCCATGCCCTCGGCACAAGTTCCTCTTCCTGCTGATTCGCGGCTTTGGCCGCCTCATTGGCTCTGCGGAGTTCTTCGGTTTCGGCGTGTTTCTCAGCGTCGTTTAGGCTTGAGACTGCGGGGTCCGCGATTTTGATCTCATCTGCGGGAGGTTGCTCTTGTTGTTGTTGTTGTTGTTGTTGTTGTTGTTGTTGTTGTTCTTCCTGCGCCTTGATGGCTTGTTCTTCGCGGTCGCGTTGGGCGATTTGTTCGGTTAGTTGTTCGTCGACTTCGTCTTCTTGGAGTTCGGAGCCGTAGACTTCGGGGTGCAGGCGGAAGCAGTCTTGCATTCCCCTATAAATACATTATTAGTATATCTCAGAAGGAAAAGGTGCATGGGGAGTGGGGGAGGGGACAAACTTGAATTTCTCAATACAATCCATGCCCTTAGGCTCCTCCTTGGAGTACACAAAACAGCTAAATGCCTCCCGGAACTCTTCACCGCAAGGACCATAGGCCATACCGCCTAGGCATGGGCAGTCCCAGTTGATCTCTCCAGTCTCGGGATTGAATGCGCCTTCATGTTTGGCTTCTTGCTCCAATCCTTCCAGGCCACCTTCCTGCTGCTGCGATTGACGAGGATCCACGACCTGCGCATCAGTCGAGTGCGGCGCAGTTGGCTCATCGCGAGCTTTAAGGCCAACTTTCTGCCCAATTGTGTTCAAAGTAGGCGCATCCTCGGAATCCAATGGTTGCGGTCTTAGGGAGAGAGTAGGTTCTTCGGCGAAGACGATGGAGGTGTTGTAGAAGTAGATGACGCCGCCGGCAAGACCGAGACGGACAAAGCGGTTGCGCCAGCTGCGGCGTTTTTGTGCGGGGGGATTGGGGACGAAGGTGTTTCCGCCTTCGGTGCTTGCGAAGCGTCGTTGGGCTGTGGCGAAGTGGTTTGTGATGGAGTTGGTGGTGGTGGGTTTGGTGTTGCGTAAGAGCAGAGTTGCTCGCCTGGTGGCTGATTGCCGGAACATTGTGGATGGAGCTATCAAATAGCCAATGATTAAGCTGTCGTAGGATCAATTGAGTATACAGAAAATACCAAAGAGAAGAGGAATGAAAAGTGAGAAAAAAGAAATGAAGCAAGATGACGCTGATTAATGTTTTCTTGTGAAGCGGATGGAATTTGGGCCGAGTCGATCGTAGGCTATTGCCGAATCGGGGCTAGTCGCGATGTCTGCCCGGATTAACCCTTCTCGCCGTTGCACTACTTTTGGGCGTGTTCAAGGTTGATGGGTATTTTTCTCCTTGAATGTTCCAGCTTTTAGGCGAGTACGTGAGATCGTGTCCCTCGTCTCGGACAGTTGTATGAACTGGTTCAAATGCGCTCAATATTGGGCTACGCAGACTTTGATGCTCATCGAAGAGCCTTGAGATCCGGAATATACCTCCGGAATCCTGGACTACCTAGGTAGCCTTGGTTTACATGTACTTACGTACCACGATGGCATCAATTGGTATCCTACAACTGTGGCAGCACTTGAATAACCGTCTACATCTGTTACAGCCAGCCGGCATAGACGTTTTGCTTCCAGGTTCCCCGCGAATACATGTACACTCTGCAAAGCCAACGCATTAAGGTTGGCTGGCCCGTTATCGTGTAACTCGGCTTCATCTTCGAGTTACCAGCCATCGGTCAACTACGAAGCTTCGAATGTTCAGAAAAATCATTGATTGCCTGATAGCATCCTCTAAATAGCTTGCGATGCTCACCTTCTGAGACATGCTCGAGGTTACCCACTTGTCAAAAAGCAACGACATGCATTCATGCATGCACTCATCCGCATGTATCATGTATTCCGAATAAGTACCCCAAGCTCTATCGTGTCTCTGCTAGTTGCTATAGGTATATAGTAGAAGAAAACCATCCACTGACTACTATTCACTAAGCAGAAGTCCTTCCATACCGTCATACATTCGGTCAGCGCAAAAACAGAGTAAGATGCGATAACCCTGAACGGGTTGAGTCGGCCACAACAACTCGTCTTAACACGACCCTATTATCACATTGTTGGAGATTTGGGTCACTAAGCTGGAAAATACTGGTTAGCAGATCTTTTACCAATCTAGCTGTCTTCTCAGCTCCTGCCAAACTGTAGCAAGAGCGATTGTATGATTGTTTCTGCTGTTATTTTTGCTCATACATATCCAAGCGGTCCCTCCAACATTGAAAAGACGACGGGGCGTGTGTGTGTAAGCAGTTATCAACGAAATGTAGAACAAGTCGACACGTCGCTCAGATGGAATGCCGCATATTGACAAGGATCTATGCTACACATAGATCCGAGGTTGGGTAACAACAGGTTGTTCGTCCTGTATTCCGTAGGCTCAGGCACAGAGACGATTGACTTGAGGAGTAAATTCGGATGGAAATTCGGATGGAATTGCAGTCCTTTGACTGTCTGAAAAGTCGAAATGAGTAGAATAAGAACAGGGGACGTAGTGATGTCTGAAGAAGCTAACGTTGAATTGACGTTCGCGGGGACGTGCACTGAGATACTATATAGTGACTATACAATCCAGCTTAGTTGTATGTCCCGTGACTGGAGGCCAACACCGCCCCTGATTGGCCAGACACTATCACGCTAGGCCGCAACAGGCAAAGACCATCGGCAAGCCCCTTTCCCTGCTGCTCTCCAGAAACCACCAGACAATTTGTTAGCTTGCTAGTGGCTACACTTCTGTTAGTCTCCTGAGTTGTGTCTGTCTCTCCTTCCTCACTCTCTCCTCCGTGTTTCCTCCCCCCCCCGTTGCCCTTTCTTAATTCTATTCTATCTAATTGTCTCTTTGGACGATTGAGTGTTGTTGCCCTTCTCAACGCTCTTTTGGTCTTGAATTGTTTGGACTCCGTCGTCTCTTCAGGTACCTGACCCTCGTTTGGCTGTTGTCCTTCCCCTTCTCCTGACTGGGAACCTTCGTCCACGGTACGTTTAACTCGACCTCCGTCTCCAGTCTTCCCCGCAACAGAAAAGAATAAATCATTATTTTGTTTCATGGTTATGGAGGAAATCGAAACGATAAAGAAAAACCTGGGTCCTGCCCTGGGAGTTGTTCTGAGCTGACATTGATGATTCGGGCAGGAACGACCCAGCACTTTCCTCTCACGTTATCCATTCCCACCTTCCCGACGTTCGTTCACGAGACTTCCAGAGTCTCTTCTTCACAAAAATGGGTAAGCAGAAGAATCAATTCTATATTCCATCACACTCCGTCGCTCTTCTGTCGATTGCCTTCGATCCGAGATTATTCAGAAAACTGCGTCGTTGGTTACAAAACAAGCTTTGGCCATGTGATTGGTTGGCATCATGTCCAGTTCCAGATATCGCGTTGTGGGTGTCAAGTACCGTTCCAGCATGGATGGAAGAAGCATCCGGCTGTCGAGATCTGACTACCTCAATGACCAAAACGACCTCCATCACAGCACAACCACTGGAAGCTCCACCTCCCAGGCCTCTGCATTTTCAATGTTACAATCAATGTCTTCGCTTTCATTACAAAGCGATATGGATCACCTCGAGTTTACTAACTGGGAGTTACCTACAGCCACCAATGGTTCCGCTGTCGCGCCCGGAGAGAAGCCGACTTCGCCCATTCCCAGCACCTCCAGCAAGGCTGCCTCACCATTTGTCGAGCGAAGCAATCCGATGGGTGGTGCTAGCAACGCTCAAACCGTGAGCTCCAAGGACCCCAAGGCTGCTGCCCAAGCTGCTTCAGACATGCGCAATGTTGTTCGCCGCAAATTGACCGGATATGTCGGATTTGCCAACCTGCCAAACCAGTGGCACCGCAAGAGTGTCCGCAAGGGATTCAACTTCAATGTCATGGTTGTTGGTGAGTGCACTCGATGGCGCGGTTTTAAAATGGACACAGAGGCTAATGAGCGCAGGTGAATCTGGTCTCGGAAAGTCTACCCTGATCAACACTCTTTTCAACACTTCCCTCTACCCTCCCAAGGAACGTAAGGGACCTAGCCACGATATTATCCCCAAGACCGTGTCTATCCAAGGAATCAGTGCCGACATTGAGGAGAACGGCGTCCGTCTTCGTTTGACTGTTGTGGATACCCCCGGATTCGGTGACTTTGTCAACAACGATGACTCGTGGAGACCTATTGTCGAGAACATTGAGCAGCGCTTCGATGCCTACTTGGAAGCCGAGAACAAGGTCAACCGTATGAACATTGTTGACAACCGCGTCCATGCTTGTGTCTACTTCATCCAGCCTACCGGCCACTCCTTGAAACCTCTTGACATTGAGGTTATGCGCCGCCTTCACACCAAGGTCAACCTGATCCCAGTCATTGCCAAGGCCGATACCCTCACTGACGAGGAGATTGCGCTCTTCAAGCAGAGAGTAAGCAACCTAGACTTCCAATGTTTCGTAGTTTATCCGCTGACGTTTATAGATCCTTGCCGACATTCAATACCACTCCATCCAAATATTCGAGGGACCCCGCTACGAGCTCGATGACGAAGAGACCATTGCCGAGAACCAGGAGATTATGTCCAAGGTGCCTTTCGCTGTTGTCGGTGCCAACGCTGAGGTCACCACCCCCGATGGACGCAAAGTCCGCGGCCGTCGTTACCCCTGGGGTGTCATTGAAGTTGACAACGAGGAGCACTGCGACTTTGTCAAGCTTCGTCAAATGCTCATCCGCACACACATGGAGGAACTCAAGGAGCACACCAACAACGTCCTGTACGAGAACTACCGCTCCGACAAGCTCACTCAAATGGGTGTTGCTCAAGACCCAAGTGTCTTCAAGGAGGTGAACCCCGCCGTTAAGCAGGAGGAGGAACGCGCTCTCCACGAACAGAAGCTTGCCAAGATGGAGGCCGAGATGAAGATGGTCTTTGAGCAGAAAGTCCGCGAGAAGGAGAGTAAATTGAAGCAGAGCGAAGACGAATTATATGCTCGCCATCGGGAGATGAAAGATCAACTCGAACGACAGAGGCAAGATCTGGAAGAGAAGAAAGCTCGACTTGAGAGTGGGCGACCTCTTGAAAAGGAGAGCAAGCGGAAAGGTTTCTCGCTCCGCTAGACGCTCCCAAACTAGGAAGAGCGGACAAAAGCTGCAGCCGTTCCTGAAATGCGATGACCTAAATAATGGCGTGGGTTATTTTTACGGAGAGAGCTGGCCATGGAGACAAGAGAAGTTCGATTGTCTATTAACACTCAAGTGCTCACTCGTTGTATCTTTTTCTTTTTTATCTGCTTTCCACCACTTACGCTCATTGACCTTCCCTATTTCACCTACCAGCTTCCGCTAATGACTACTTGATATCGGGCCAGCCGAAGAAAAGGATGCCTTTTCCTCTCTTTCTATTTCGATTGTTTTAAGAAAGGTTATTAATAGCAGCGTGTTCCGAGCGCTGTACAGACGAAACACGTTTCTTTGGAAGCTCGTCGGGCATGCTGTGTCTAATTACTTTCTTTCTGATTCTCTTCTTGTCATGTAATTCTTGGCCTGCTATACCTCTCTTCTGTTGTCTTTATTGTTTGATTAGGTGCTCAATAAAATGTTTATTAGGATGTGACGCATAAACTCTACAGATAATATCCGTAGATCAAGTAAAGATTAAAAGAGGACGTCATGGCGGAAGCGGGCCAGATTGGCAAGCTGAGCTGGCACCGGCCAATCAGCAGCTTATCGGGCCCGGCCTAACGTAACCAGCCTCCCACATTGTCTTCTCCAATATCCATGACACTTACTCTCTCGACACTTCGACTCCCATCGTATCGTTTCACATAGACTATCCTACGGCGAGGATACTGATTCGTTCTGTGCTGTCTTAATACAGATCCATTAGTATAATCTCTCGTTGTCTCTCTTTTCTATATCGCCTGCCCTGTCCGCTAGTTGACCACCATGGCTCCTCCACCTCCGGCCACCTTGCCTTTGGGCGAGAGAATCAAGGCGTTGGCCCAGACTTTGCAGTATGTCAGCTCTTGGATGCAATGGCTTGATTTGAGGTTGAAGAGTCATTCGCTAACTGTTTTACGCTGCATAGATTCGGTTGGTTTGTAGGGTACGTCGAACATGCTCACCGCATATTACCATCACATCTTGAGCCTCGGCGGATGCATTATTTCCTCATCGCACCCAATGACAACTTCTCGAGGATCGAAAACACTGCATGATACCAAGAGCATATAGCTGACTTGCATAGACACTTGACTCTCCTTCTATCCGTCTTCCGATATGGATTGTCCTACGTCTTCTTCAACTACTACTCTCGATGGGCCAAGATTTCCTACCGTCTCGCATTCATTTCCGCCGCGGCTACCTACGGAATTGTGGTTTATAAGCAGTACATTGCTCGTGGAAAGTTGTCTGGCTCTCCATTGCAGATTGCTGTCAAGTTGTTGAGTGATGAGAATGTTCAGTACCTCGGTAGGCCGTCACCAACTTTCAGGTGTTTTGAGTGTTCGTGCCTCTAATACGGTATAGGAATGGCCCTTGTGTGGCTCTATTCTCGCCAAATCCCCCTTGCCCTTCTCCCCTTCAGCGTCTACTCCGTCTTCCACGTGGCCACTTATACTCGCACATACTTGCTGCCTACGCTCCAGCCCGCTCCCCAGGGAGCTACCGGACCAGCTTCTCCCGGCGGCTCCCGCCCAGCTGCCAAGCAGTCACCACTCGCAGAGAGCATTGGCAAGTTTGTCAAGCAATACTACGACTCTAGCATGTATCTCGTTGCATCGCTCGAACTGGGTCTTTTGTTCCGTCTCGTCCTTTCCGCTTTGACCTTCTCCAAGGGTAGCTGGGTTTTGTTGGTTATCTACTTGGCCTTCTTCCGTGCTCGTTACTCCCAGAGCTCGTTTGTTCAGAGTGCCGTGGCTCGGTTCACTGCTCGCGTTGATACTTTGGTGTCCCACCAGAACACTCCTCCTCAGGTTCGTCAGGGTTGGGAGGCTTTCAAGGGTGTTACTTTCCAGGTCTATGAGGCTTCTGATGTGAAGCGTTACCTTGGTGCGGGACCTGCTGCTGCTGGCAAGAAGCCTCAGTAAATGTTTGGAGCTTGAGGTGGCTACTACACAGCGTGTCTTCACAAAAGCAATGTGTAACATTGTCTGTCAAAGTTGCAGCCTCGACTACTGGTAACGCCTAAACGATACATTGTCATGGCTGAATGAATCATACTCGAGCCATAGTCGCTCGACACGAGCACTACGGCCAACGAACTTTGGTGGGGGAGAAAGGAGGAGTTATACCTGACAACGGCACTAAGCCGGTCAAATAACGACAGCGGTGGATACTTATTCTTAGAGTTATCATGCAAAAAGAGACAGTTTGCGAGTGGGAGTTTCCTATGTCCTGGTCTTATAGCACGGTTGCGCTGCGTACAATCAGTTAGGCGTCAAAGGGATGACCTTGTCTTGTCTCCTGTCTTGTCTTGCTTTTTTTGACACTTGTTGTTGGTTCTGATATTCTTACTGCGCTTGTTGATATTCTTATGCGTTTCAATCTGTTGTTGTACAGAGCGAGTACTGCGTTGAGTGTTCGTAGGTATGTAGCAAGTCTCATACGCATTAACACATTCAAGAAGTGTTTATTATTGTAGATAAGAAGGTTGGGCCCTGAATCGCAGAGATCGGTCCATCGGCTGGGCGGGTCCGAGCCGAGAAAAGTCATTCGCCGCCGAACTGCCAACTCCGAAAAAGTTCCTCAATTCTAGTCAACGATCATAGACCACATCGCGTGCTTGTTATTGCATCGATTTCTTGCGTCTGCCACTAACTAGACAACTCATGATGACTCGTTTTTGAGCATTTCTCTTCTCTTTCGTTATTTTGTTTCGCCGTTCTTTCACCATCTCCTATTTGCGACTACCCGTTTGTTTCCGTGAGGCGAATTGCAACAATTTCGATATATATTACAGTCGTTAGGCGGTGGATAATACGACCACATTAATAGTGACAGAAGCGAAAGAATTGTCATGAGCCTCGACTCAAAAGCGCCTGATATCTACGCACCTGCGACCTCTCCATCCTCCTCCTCCTCATCGTCATCGTCATCGTTCCGCAGCGATCATCGCCATAATGCAGCACAATTGAATAATGCAGAGGATACCGGGTCTAGACACATATTGCAACAATTCGTGAGCAGAAGAAGTCCTTCGTCGGAATCTCGCACAATGGATATGGCCGCTCAGTCTGCGGTCGTCCCGGTGGATGATTATGAGCATGAGACGCGGCCGCCTTATCTTCACGTACGTTTTTCTTCTATCTCAGTCAAGTCACTAGACTTTGATTCTGGCCATTTAGGCCACTACCAATAAAAACGCTGATTTATTTTCTACTGGCATCAGTCCATGCTAGCAGGTGGCATCGGCGGCTCATCCGGCGATATGCTCATGCACTCCCTCGACACTGTCAAAACCCGCCAACAAGGCGATCCACACATGCCACCACGATACGGCTCGACGTCAGCATCATACATCAAAATCTTTCGCGAGGAAGGGTTCCGAAGAGGTCTTTACAGTGGCGTGAGTCCGGCATTGATGGGATCGTTTCCGGGCACGGTCATATTTTTCGGGACGTATGAGTGGTCGAAGAGGCATATGATTGATTATGGGATTAATCCTACGTTGTCGTATCTTTCTGCTGGTATTATCTCCTTCTAAGGTTTTGATTCTGACAAGTTGCTAACTTTGGAGAAGGTTTTATCGCCGATTTGGCTGCTTCGGTGGTCTATGTACCGTCGGAAGTCCTCAAAACACGTTTACAACTCCAAGGACGATATAATAACCCTTATTTTAAGTCTGGATACAACTATCGAGGAACAACAGATGCATTTCGAACAATCGTGCGAACAGAAGGGTTCGGCGCCATGTTTTCGGGATATAAAGCTACCATCTTCCGCGATCTACCTTTTTCTGCGCTGCAGTTTGCGTTTTATGAGCAGGAACAGGAATGGGCGAAGAATTGGGTTGGGTCTAGAGAAATCGGGTTGCCGCTGGAAATTCTTACGGCGACGACGGCGGGTGGTATGGCGGGTGTTTTGACGTGTCCGTTGGACGTGGTCAAGACGAGGATTCAGACACAGCAGAATCCTGATGCAGTACCCCAAAAGAGTTCGACGCAGGCTTCTATATCATCGAAGAAAGACAGTCGACCGCACGCACAACACAGCCAACATACGTCATCAACTTCATCATCTTCTTCCAGCAAAACACATTCACGACCTATATCGACCTCTTCCCCATCGACGTCTACACCTCAACCGGGTGCACCTATTCTACACACATCGTCTGTATTCACAGGACTCAGACTCATTTATAAAACCGAAGGACTGGCCGGCTGGTTCCGTGGCGTTGGGCCACGAGCTGTCTGGACCAGCGTCCAGAGTGGCACGATGCTGGTTATGTATCAGTATTTGCTGAAGAAGCTGGAGTCCATGTCAGAGTCTGAGACGGTGCCAGTAATATAGTTTGACAGCCGTTTATACATACACATCACATCATACATACTGGGTAATCGGCAGGATGGTATGAGGCATGTTTGGCGTTTTGCTTGTTTGGTTGGGATGATAGAGTTGTTAATTTTAGACTACTGTACAATACCTATTACATCTACATCTATGAATAGATCTCCTTTACTTTGTACATTGTACTCTGTATGGCACAAAGAAAGTTGTAGCCTCCCATTTCTGCAAGCACGATCACCGTGATCTGCAAACTGCTCGTGCCCTAAACAGAGGAAAAAGCGGTGGCTGGGAACTCGCGGGCCGTGTGGGAGCAGAAAAACACGCTAAGCCAGCCCAATGTAAACAAGCCCGCTCTTTCCCCCACGACGGCACTCTCACTACATACCTCAATCACACCACGCCCTGGAACTTCCTCGTTGCCAGTACACTTACTCTCTATATATTCCATACCCAAGTTGCTATCGAATTGCCGTCGCATGGTCCACGCGATCTCGTTTTTCTATACTTCTACTCTGAATTGAAATCATGTCGTCATCATCCACGGGTCCCTACCTGCGCGGTCTGCGCAAAACAGAGCTGGCTGAGCTCGCTGAGATCTCTGACTTGAAAGAGTGCGCCTTTTCAAGGACTCGGCTCATCTGTAATTGCCAATGCTAACGTCTGACAGCTACGCCGACCTCAAAAAAGCCGAACTCGAAACCGCTCTCGACAACCATTTGCGCGCCAACAGCTCCATCTTCTCCGGCGAGAAGCGTCTGGCTGATTACTACCGACGTCTGTCGCAGCCGGCACGTATGGCGTCGCCCGTCAAGAAGGAGCCCAAGTCCGAGTCGTCCGGTATCTCTGTCGGAAGCGAGGAAAAGAGGTCGTCGCGCCGAACACGCAAGGCTTCTACTGAAGCGTACGTTTCTTCTGTCCGAAAGACGCGTCGAATACTAACAGAGAGATAGTGAGGAAACTGAATCGGAAAAAACTCAAACCCCCGCGTCTACTGCAGTCGCCACGCGCACCCCGGCGCGCTCTCCACTGTCCTTTGCGGCTGCATTGCCGCCTTCGCCTGCCGTCGTCACCGACGCCATTGATCGCCAGACCACCATTGTTCGCGAAAAGGTGTCTGACGCGTGGACCAAGTCCGGCATCTCAGAGCGCTCCGACGCATTGCGCGCGACACTCAGCAGCGTCAAATCCATTGAAACCATCTTTGTGGTTTTGGAATTGATCGGATTGTCGCGTGAATTGATACCGTTGCGCTATTTGACTACCGTCCCCGCGGTTGAGACTGTTAACACGCCCGAGATTTCGGTCAAGATTCCTGATTTCTTCGTTTTGATTACTGGTACCTTTTGGGCACCTTTTTTGCTCTGGGCGATGACCTCTTTGGTCTTGCCATTGACCTTTGCGTACTTTATCAACTTGAGTCTTCATGCGCAATCCTCTACGCACTCGCACAATACGCGTCGTGCATCTTCTACTGCCCAACAGGTGGCCAGTTTTGATCCGTTGGTGTACAACATCACCAAGGCGTTGATTTCGTACTTTGTCTATGCGAATCACTTCACGTTCTGGAGTACATTCAGCCACTTCTCGATTGAGAAGGTGAATGTCGCTATTCCGGGACAGTGGCCGGGTGTGTTCACAGGTTCGGCCATTGGAGTCTTGGTCAGTTTGTATGATGCTGTTTTGAGGAAGTAACTGCTTGCTTAGCAAGTAAGTTGATCAAGACGAGGTTTTGGGACCTCGCCATTCTTGGAATTTCGTCTTGAGATTTATTGTTTCTCTTGTTCTCTCTCGTTCTGCGTTCTCTGGCTGGTCGAACAGAACAACCACAGGTGCCGGATCGACCGAGGAAAAAAATGCCATGCATATAAATAATGACTGTGGAGTTTGCCAGGGCGGTTGGTATGGTATGGTATATGTTTGGGGATTCTGTTCTCTATCAGCTTTAGGCTGATAGTAAGTCATACCCTGACTTTTGGACCTGTCTCGAAACGGCGTTTGCGAAGTTTGTCACTTTTTGATTTTGTACTTGTTTTTGTTTACTGTTTTACTTTGTGTGTTCTTCCTGGTGTGTATGGTGCAATCAGATATCCCTTCACTTTCTGTTCGTGCACATTGATTTTTACCCCCTTTTTGATAGTCGATGTCTAGTTATTGGTTATGGTTATGTTATGGGTTATGTTGATGCAATGCAATGCAATTCTGTTCTATATTCCAGTCTCCGCACTAAATAAAACGGATCCATTATCCTATCTACTCTTAAACCTCTCGCCCAACTCAACCGTAAACAACACCGCCCGACCCAATTCCACATCAACATCAACCTCGAGCCTATCGGCGCGAATGTGGTTACTCGTTGATAACTGCCCGCCTATCTCCGTACGCCAGTCCGTGACATCCCACTCAAACCCCTTCAACGAGATGAGCGTCGGCCCGGAGAGGGGGATTATGCCTGCGTTTTCGGAGAATACTTCCTTCCCGCCTTCTTCTTTATGTTCGGGAACTAGTTGATGCGTGAATGGTGTATGGATTACATTCTTCCCCGGAGGCAAGATAAAGGAAACACTCTCCTCAGAGAGAAGATACAGATCCCCCGCTTGACTCGTTGTGGATTGCCGCTTCTCTTCATACGCAGCGTATAAATGATGAACTTGCGAAAAGCCCTGATCGACTCTGCCGCCTAGACCGCCCAGCACCAAAATATCTAACTGTTCTTTCTTCCCTGTCGTAGAACCTCCGGAGGGTTGGGGGTGGGAGGTCATGTATAAATCGTGATTATCACCGCCTACCGTCGGATTCTCTCTGGCTAGTATCGCGTGCGCGTGCGCGCGCAGGAAGCGGATGCATTTCGTGAAGTCGGTGGAGTATTGGTCGGGATCGTGCAGGATTGGGATGCGGTGTGTTTTGTAGTGTGCTAAGACGTGTGGGTGGATTGAGTCGAGGTCGCCAAGGATGCAAGATGGTAGCTTCAATTTCGAGGTTAGTTACACTGCAGATGAGATAAAGGCAGGGGTGGAAGGGGGAGGTACGTCGATGTTTTCGAGGGAGCGGGATTTCATGAGGTCGTAGTAGCGGTTTGCGCCGCCGTCGGCGAGGAGGGTGTAGCATGCTGTTTATGTCAGGTCTGTCAGTTTTGTCATATTGATCCGTTTTGAATATGGTATTTAGTGTCGGGGGGAGTAATGAAGGGATTTCAATTCCATCCAGCGAACGTGAGGATGGATGCGCGCGTATAAAACGGCGCGGGGTATGAATCCATTTTTTCTCCAGATGCGATGCGATGAATTGATCAACCCTAGGACAAGTCCTACTTGGAGAAGAATTGCTGGAAAAGTATGAAAGGACGTACCATGTCTCCTCACAGCATCAAATGCATTCTCATTTATCGGCTGATTGAGTATCAAGATCGCAAACGGTGTTTCCGGGATGATGTCCGTTCGAAAGAAGGATGCGGGGTGCCATTCCATGTTCAATCCCTTGAGTATCCTGGCTAAACGCCAGCTGCCTATATGTAAAAAGATGTACTAAGAATGTATTTAGTATCATATGTCACGATTTGTGAGAGATGTAGGTACAGAAGATGATTGAGCTCAGGCGACAGTCGGCACGTCATAGATTGCGACCCACTACTTTATCTTTATCTGAGCAATTCCTATTCCGTCTCCTTTTCTATGTACGCAGCAACAAGATGGGTTCCGTTTGCGAATACATCGTAGCAGACGTCGCTACAATCAGAAATACTATTCTGGATCCCCCCAGAAGAAGAAACAGTCCATCGATTCAAATGCTCACCAAAGGACTTCGAAAAGATTCTGGATTTGACAAAGGCGAGCATGAAAGGGAATGCTGGAAGTAAGTCTCAAATCCGCATCTATTAGCTTTGTCCTCTGATTTGATGATCCTATTCCTAAAGGGGCATTCGTTATGATGCTGGGCGAGAGGAGTTTAAGGTCATTACCCATCCAACTGGAATGCACAGCTCTGGTCATTCTTGGCTTGTCAGGTGGCCGTATGAATTTGGGCATGATCCTGCCATATCTGCTTATGATATAGTCCGTTATCCCCAGTTGATGTTCCAAAATCCTCAAGGGAGGTATACTGGTAGGTAAATTATCACACATTATTCACTCAATATAGCAAGCTCACAGGACAAATTTCAGCGTCCAAAGTAACAGACGGCGCTCTCCACACCCCATGCGCCGAGCATGGCCCACCATTGCTCTAGAGGTCGGTTATAGTGAGTCCTAACGAAGACCTTGTTGAGGATGCGCGCCTTCTACTAGAGGGTACTTGTGGAGAAATTGGCCTTGTGTGTTTCTGATCAAAATGGATCCCCTGAAACCTGAAGAGACGCGTATTCAGAATGGGTTTTCTGAGATTTGGGTATACGATTTCAAAGAGAAAAAAGCCGTACCATCGGAAGAGAGATAGGTGGATAAGCTAACTAAACACTAGGACGGGAATGATTCACGCGATTGACCGATTTTTAGACACTCTATCCTGTCCCTGAAGACCACGAAGAGCAGATAATTGACCTATCCTGGGATGCTCTACTGCGAGAAAATGAGGAAAATCTCAATCCACAGAATCCCCCGCCACCTTTGGATCTTGACGATCTTCGTGATTGCATTGAAAGTGCTGTAGAGAGTTGGTTGAAGATGATGTCGGATCATAGATCTCCAGTCGATGTCTTTGAGTTGGACCCTCGTTTAGTTTCCAATGTTGATTCAGATGGAGGCAGTGTATCGGATGGGGATGTTTTAATGGAATGACCTCCTTTGGCTGCAATTCGCGTACCAACCTGCTTCGTTGATAGCGTCTAGATTAACTATACGGAAAACGTTTGTTCTAAGGTCTCCAGTATCACATGATTGAGCTAGGGCGATCTAGCTGGGCAGGCACCTCCTTCCCCATTTAGATCCTGCCTAGTTGCCCAGTTTCCCCTTCTTTTCTCTTCAACTCTCCATCTTCAATCTCCCCGTTCTACCGACGACGCCAGAAAGCCGCGCACATACTAGGCGATCTAGTATGGCAAGATAGAGGGATGAGAGGAACTCCTATTATGTCCCCACCCTCCCTCCAGACTAAAAGATATCAGGTCGAAGATGAACGAGATCTCCCAGACTAATATGGGGACGCTTGAAGAGGCGGCGCGACAGGCAGTTAGGGTCGCGTATAGTGACTCTTTTAACAAGAGTTTGAGGGGTTTTTTGATTGTTGCTGCGGTGGTTTGTTTACGTGGCAGGGGCGGGCATCGGTTACCTGGTAATTCGATGGAGGGTAGCACGACGGCCGAGGAAGTGTAGGCAGAAGCCATTTGCTTTCGCATCAGGTGGCGAAGAGGTGGAAAGGGAGAAGAGTTGGCTAGTATATGAATTTAAAACCCCCCCTCGCTCGCTCTACATACTACATGATCCTTGATGCTAGCTATATCTTGCCATACTAGATCATCTAGTATGCGCGCTGCTTTATGGCCCCGCTGGGGGATCTCCACGATACCATCTGATCATTGACTCCTCGTTTATCTCAAGAGGTCGTGGGTACAATCCAATCACGGAATGAACAGTACCTAGGTGTTTCAAGAAATAGTTCCCAAGTTGGAGATAAGTTCAGGCAACTAAACTGACTTATATGACAGGTACATACACATATACAGACCCACGAGAACCACATACCAACCAACGCCAAACATAAATATGATAACCATTCAAATATAGACATAAATCAACCCTTGATCCGACTCCAAAACCAATGATACAAACTCCTCCATTCCGCCGCATCATCCTCAACATACTCGCCCACAATCTCCGCCAATTCATTCGTCTCCTCAAACGGGGAGTATTCAGGCGGCGCGTTTGATGACATATCGACCGACGCATTCGGGCTCGTCACTGACGAAACACCCCCTTTTACCGTTTCGGCAACCTCCTTTGCGCCTTCGCGCGCTACTTCAGCGTATTCTTCGGCTTGGAGACGGGCGCGGACGATGAGTTCTTCGGGGCTAGGGTATTTCTTCATCAAGATCAAGAGCGTATAGTATGACTGTACGATGCTGGAGTGGACAATATCCTTCGTTAACATTGTGATGCCGTGGGAGAGGAAGCCCTTGACGACTTCACCGAATAGTCCGTCGTATAACGCGCTGATGCCTTCTTCTACTGCGATGGATTGAAGGCTTGTGAATAGGCTAAAGGCAAATGCGTTGGATGGTTTTGTCTCCTCGCTTGGGGATGAGTCTGCTTGTACTCGTGTCTTGGCTAGGGAGACTGGGTATGTAATGGCCGAGGCAACAGCTTTGCTGATAGCTGCCAGCAAAAATGTCACTGTAGCAGAAGGATTCTTTCGTTTGTGTCGGGGGAGCAGTAGGTATTTCAATAGTTCGTTCAAGAAAAATGTAATCGACGGGTTCAACGTCAAGACAAGACTCTCAGAGTATCCAGACCAGAATCCAATCAACCCCTTTTCGGCTTTGATCTGTGCGGCGACTTGTTTCGTTGATAGTGGCTTGGCTTGATCGTCAAGCGCAGCAGTTTGCTTTCTTGTCACTATATTCGCAAGTGGCGTTGTCCATAATTTCGAAAAGGCTCCTGCGAGAACTCCAATAGCTAATTCGTCCAGAATCGGTAATACGGCACGTTTCTTCCCGTTACTGTTCGCTTTTGAGTTGAGTCTCCGTTGTCGCAGTATAGTATACGCAAGGAAAAATAAGAATGAATCCGCAATTGTCTTCCATGTGTCGTCGCCGACACCGGTGAAAAACCCTCGTATACCTCCCTCTTGCGCATATATTTTTTGTGCTGCATCTTGTATACTCGCATACCCCGTTTTTCGATCCGCTTCTTTGATGTCGCTTGATTGTTTCTTACGCGCGGCTAGTCTTTGCATTTGTAATCTGGTCACGATCAATTTCAATGGATACGTCGCGACGTTCGAGACGGCCGATCCCGCGGCGCCGGCCACAGCGTGTCCCAGCGCTGGGAGGGCTGGGCCTCGCAGCGCGGCGGTTTTCCAGTCGACATTGGGTTTGGGACGTTCGGGGTATTCGTATTTGTGGTAGAGCTCAAAGGCGTCCTATAATCGATTAGCCCGCTCTGGTTTGTGGGGGAGAGGGATAACGTACAAGCCTGGCTTCGTATATAGTTCTGTCGTCGTCTGTCATGATAAGAGCTTGACTGTTGTTGCACTAGCGAGACTTCAGAAATGCATGATGGATATAGTCTGGTAGGATGAAATGGATCATCAGGTTAATAAAGAATGAAGCAAAAGCCGAGGTTGTGGTGTCAGTCGATGAAGCAGAAGGCCTGGGGAAGTGGAGCTACGACGTCATCCATAACGGCTGTCACATGCTCAGCTTACGACAAACCCTAACCCTACATTAGCCCTAACTTATTTTCTTCGTATTGATTGTATACCTACAAACATCTTCCTCCACCGAACAATCCGTACTTTACCGCTAGAGAAACCTTCCTATCTCACAGAACGATCTTTTGGTGTTTGCGGGTCTTGAAGATACAATCGGAGAACTAGGGGCAGAAGGGCCCTATGTTTCGCTATTACTGGTGCCATGATTGGAGAAATTTGACAGAGGTAAATTGTATGCTTCAGATCTATGCTTAAATACAAAAAATGTCATCACTCGCTAAAATATCTGTTTAGATCACTCCCATTGACCAAAAAGTCAGCATCAGCTCTCTTCTCCGTCGAACCAGGTATCGCCGCAATGACTCGATCGATCTCGTTTCGATGCTCATCCATAAGAGCTTTGCAGCCTTGACACAGACGCAGCCCACAACCCTGGGCTTCTGGTGACGACGGGTCCTCGATGTCGTTAGCGAATACGTCGATAATCTGTGTGGTTGAGCACCGGAAAAACGCTGGGTTGATACAAAACGAGCACCATTCATTGATTTGATGGCGTCGACCTCGAAGTCTTCGTCCGCCTAGACTATTGAATGCTGCCTGAAAGTTGAATGTGTGTGGATCATAATTTGGTATGGCTGATACTTGATGGCCTCCGCAGTTGATGATGTGTAGTCGTTCGAGAGCACATACATTGCACATTCGAGTACGCTCATGTCCGTCATCACGATGGCCTCCATACAATTCCTCAAACCAAGTTCCATGGTCGATGACTTCTACGGTCTTTATCCCAAGACCGAACATACCGAATGCAAAATCTGTACAGAAATCGCATGGAAAGCCACAATTGTTGCCGAGCTCGCAGTCAATGGGATGCACAAAGGCTGTGGTGATTGTTCGCTCGATCCCTGAGTCTTCCATGGATACATCCTCTTGAGCGGTATTTCTTGTATTGTTTCTGATACTCGAAGAATGAGCATCGGCCATGTCATCATCGTCGCTATCCACAAAATCTTGGAAGATATCTGCATGCTTCATCCGTAGCAGCAAAGACTTGCCGCGTACCGACGAAAACGAAAGCTTGACTATGCGCGATGTTGGCGCTGTTTCAAAACTTGTCCATGGCTGGGGTTGTATGGTCCTCCTTCTCCGAGTACGAGGTCTACTGGGTTGATAATTGTCATCGTGATCATCGTCATCCGGTATATCCAAGTCAATTTCTCTCAAGCGAGATGCATTCCGTTTTCGAAGATTGTAACTAGCGGCGAACTCCCCAAGCTTTGCATATGGTAGCTTACGCTTTGCCGCAGGCTTGCGCTTTCCGAAGAGAAGAATGGCTTTCTGGAGTCTTTCTAGACTATAAGGTTTGGTGGAGGTGAATCTGTTGCGCGCTTGCTGACGCATTTGCTCTGTGTTCGGGGCCATGTCGATTTCATAATTGATGGTTCTTCCTTCTGGAGAGTGTCATTGATCAGCGCCTTTTCTCTTTACTTGGGAGAACGGATGTAGGGGGGTTGAAGTTGGATGATCGTGAGCAGGTATACTCAACTCAGATCTGTTGCGAGGTTGTACTTACCAGCGTAGCAGAATTGGTGCTTCTGAGATAGTTGTTGAATTTTCACTTTCGTATCATCTTGGATGCTCCACTCCCATACCAGGTGGGTTTGTTCGACTTGAAATCTTCAAGTTGACGAATGCTGCTCATATTATTGTTGAACCTTTATGCTCAGCCAATCTCTGAATCTTTCACTTCTCGTATCACCGTCCTTGATAGATGAGACGTTTTTGATCTTCATTTTCAAAGTTCTCTGGTTGGTCATCGTTACTTTATCTTTCACTTGATCTTATCTTTAACTTGATATTTCTAAGGTTCGGCGAGCAGCATCCAATCTCTTCATACACTACACCATGACCGATCTTGGTATGCCTCCTTGTTATTGACTCGTGACCATCACTTCGATGCAACTATTTGAAATTTGTTTCCATTGTTCAATTCGTCATGTCTTGATGACCAAGCCTACTCCACTGGAAACTCCTACAACATGGTCACTTCACCTGTCCTTTGACACATCTCGACTCTCGACCGGCTCAGAGTATTGTTGTGGTTTGGAAATCACCTCAGATACTTCTACGACTAGGCTTGGAATTAGTAGGTATTCCAACCATCTCTCATGTTCTCTCTGTCTGATGGGTTGATCACGGATTGAATTTCGAAGTTCTCTACTCAAACTTCACACTGTCCTCGTCAAACCCATCGCGCCTATTGGGATTAGGGCTTCTTCACCACTACATGTGCCTCACCTCATACCTGAAATCTAGCTTGCGCCAGATTTATTTGTCTATCTACAACCAGTGCACTACTACGTCCATTCCTGACAAGATGGACTCGAATGATGATTCACCTCAAGACATTGAAGGAACACAAAATTTCCTTGACCTCACTTCACCTGAACCTCAGGTTTTCCCATCTCAGACCACTGAAGTTGCCCGCCCCGCCCAACAGTTCACTTCACTTGGAGGACAATCATATTCCGACACTACAAACATTACAATGTCCTCAGACAAACCATTGCTATTCAGGCCTCCAGCTTTCACGCTGGACCTCTTCAATGAATACGTCGATAAAGACGACGACAAGACCATCGAGGAGGAGCCTGAAGGTAAGTCTACGCCATTCTACCCTAGTTTGTTGTCCAATACTAACATTCTCAAAGTCACAGTTCTGCCTAGCGCTCAGAAATCAGACAGTCGTACCCTCTTACCTGGATTCACTACGCCTGAGCAGTCGTCTCAAGGTACTCCTCTATCAGATGATACAGGGTTATTCGCCAAAACAGAGAACAACCACAATGCCAACATCGACAGCGATGGCTACAACTACGATAACGACGATGAAGTGGCAGTCTTCGCGCGCAGAACCAAGCGTCCAAGACCCTTTCGCGCAAACACAAACCCATTCGTCACGCCAACAAGGGTGCCGACATTGACACAACAGGGTCGTCGTCTGCCAAAGGAATTACGCAAGGGATACCGTCGAGCGCAGCAAGACATCATCATGGGAGGAGATTCATATGAAGACTTGGATTACGAGCCAAATACTTCACGACGACGAGTTTCGACACCGTCATATGGGCATGTGCATACATCAATGCCAGCTACGAACTTGATCCCTACTGGTGGTGGAGGATATCTGGTTACAAACTCGTTCATGACAAGCGCACAACGCAAGCGCCTCGAGCAGCAGGAAAAGCTTGAGAAGGTCCTTGCAGATCTAGAAGAATGCGTCACAGCGTGTCCGACAGACGTGAAACTACAGGCGAAACTATTACATCTGAGGACACTTCAGGACCGCTTAGAGCAAAACGAACATACAATACTCAAGGGAGCGGAAGCTAGCCTTGTCAGGGATGCGGAGAAGCTGCTACAGAGGCGACGAATGAATATGGTCAAGGCGGAGTTTGAGAACCAGGCGAAGACAATTGTCGAAAATATGGTATTGTCGTCGTTGGCAGGACCACGGGGCAAGAAGCGTGCCTACGATGAAGGGATTGAGTCGATGACGCCTCTTTCATCAGACTGGAGCGAGACCGCGGCTGCGTCGGAAAGATCTTCGTTTTCGCATCCTTCTACGGGCGGGAAGACGGTTCCTCAACACTACTATCAGAAGCGCAAGCGAGGAAGGACTACGCATGGATTGGAAGGCGATGCTGATGCTGATGATGAAGTTCAGAACGACAAGGATGATGATGAGGATGTGGTTTGGGACGAGGGACAGGAAAGGAAGACATACGGTGGCAAGACTCTTGCGCAGGGAAACGTGGGCTCTATCAAGGATTATGATACTGCCAAGGTTCTTACGGAGGCGCCGGAGGAGGAAGTAGGGGACATGAAGGATGAAGTTGAGGCGGAGGACAGTGGTGATGATGTTTCTGAAACTAGTGATGACAATACGGACGATGAACGTGATATTGTTGGCAAGGGAAAGGGTGATAGCGATGAAAAGGCAGATGATGAGCGCGAGGAGGATTCAGATGAAGAGGATGTTGCTGGTGGCAAGGGTGATGAGAGCAATGGGGATGAAAATGATGAAGAGGATGAGGTGCAGAAGGAGACTGAGGAGGGCGGTGGCAATGGTGATGCAAATGAGTAGTCGATATTATCGCATAGAATCTCTTACAGACATGACATCTGATGAAACATCTTGATCAATTGGATCCGTGACTCCTTTCCAACATAATATACTTTGTGTAATAATGCCTAATACCGTCGGCTCGACATGTCATCTTAACACTTAAGGTCGTACAACCTTCTTCCCATCTGCCGAAGAGCATACGTCTCACGAACAATTCCTCTGTACCCCGGATCATGAACGTGGTACATACACAATAGCCATTCTGTTTACCACAAAGGACTTGATCATGCTCGTGGCAAACTGTTATACAACCTGATATATTATGGTGTACAATGGCAGTGACACATTTTGCCGAATTGGTGATTACCTTCCTAATGGGGTAAGTTCCGGTTTCATGTCCACGAGTACACTCAGGTATCTACAGGTGTATAACTGTATCTGCTTTCGATGAAACCAAAACATGCCTCAATAAATAATATACAGTACGAGATATATGAGCATCAACCTTGACATCCCATCTCATTATCAATCTCGATCCAGGCCGGCCTCCGGATATCATCTACTCCTTGATCTAGCTACCAGAAGTCCATGTAGTCAAATATTTTTGCATAAAAACTTCCACCTTCACACTAGGAAGAGCACATTCGCCTCCACAACTCGCTACTACACTGTAGTGTCGGCCGATAATAATAGCCACGCCACCTTGTCTTCATCGAATCGTGTTTTGACTCACCTATGGATCGAGTCAGTGTCACCCTATGCTTCCGGATCCCGGGCGTTACAAAGGAGGATATCTATGGTCTACTATCCGAAGGAGAGATTGTGCCATTATGGTGAAGGAGGGGTAGGACGAGCCTCCGAGCGTAACAACGATGCATGCCATCTATACAACGGGACAATGGGACAATAGCATAGAGTAGAGTAGAGAGGTAGGTGAGTATCTCCTCAGCACAACGGATTCCATGCAAACCAGCAGATGACCCAGTCGAATCTATGAATCCATGAAATTCATCTAATGCAAAAAGTCGGTCTGAACCGAAACACGCGTCCATACATCCGACAGAGTCTCGAAGCAAATCAAACGTATGATCCCAAACTCTAAATTCGATATACGCTCTATAGATGTACATGTACATGTACAAAATATGTACTCATCTCGAAATTTAATATAAATAGTCCGATCGCTGATTGCCACTAGTTATCTACCTAGCAAGTATAACAGCCACCTTGTATACCTAACCGATAGATGAATGCAAACGCAAAACCTTCTATCTATGTATATCTGATGTGTAGATATAGGGTGTAGTGGAGGTGGTGTCTGTGCTGACAACCATCACCATCACCACCATCGAGCACAACTGGCCATAGAGGAATGAGGAATGATTAGGCCAGGTACACCCGGACCCTGAATTGTCAGTGCAGTCAGTGCGGCGGCGTCGAGTCTTCTCTTCTTCTGAACAAGAGTTGCATGGGAATTGCATCCGCAATGGAGGATATCTAATATCGATGTATCTATGTTTGTATTCAATAATAATGCGGTTTCGTGGTATGCATCGCCACTACGCGCAGGCTGAAGGTAAAATTTGGAGGTCAAAGTCAAAATATGTCCGTCATCAATCTGATTGCTTGCATGGAAACGACAGGGATGGATAACAGGGATGTTGTATGTACATACTGATTACTGACTGTATGTGCATACAACGGACTGGCATGGTGGAATTAAGGTATGTGATAGCTCACACGAAGCTATCAGCTACCCCGCCTTGTGCTGTCCAGTCAATGCTCGTGCTCTAAGCATTCTGGAGAATACAAGCGACGAGATGAGGGGGATGTGCACGGCCGTTGCACCTCAGACAAAGAAGGGGTTTGTCTGGGCTATGTTTGGGATATGTATGTAAGCGAGTATTCGGATGGCTCGGACTGTTGGTTCGATTAGTTTCACTGTTTCAGTGGGAGCGAGCTTCGACCATTCGACATGGAGGTGGTTGAGTTGGCATCTTGACGCTGACAATTGACAGGGGTTGGGTCAGAGCACCACACAGTACCACATACATGCGCTGGGTGCTGACTGCTGAGGGCTCGAATGAGCCCCGCAGATAAGAGCCAGCCACTGAGCCACAGGCGTTGATCTCCAGTCTCGTTTCTCAAGTCAGCTTCACCTCCAGAAACAGTAGCTACTAGCTATGTACTAGCACTGTCTAGGTGAATCAGTCGTATAGGCCCATGGGGTAGTTTTACTCCATGAAATTGAACTCCATACTCCATATCCGTACCGTACAGAGGTCAAAGTCAACGCACGTTCATTCAAGAATATTGTGCATGGCATGCGTATTCTCTTGTCATCTTGTCGAATCGATATCTATACAGTCGACCACTCATAGCCATCCTCATTGACCGCTTTTGTGATGTCGACCACCGGCCATAGAATCCCCGTCATGGCAGAGGCTCGTCATGCAATCAGAGCCGTGCGAGTCTATCCGATGATAAGGAACATTGCAAGGCTACTCCTGCCTAGTCGGGTCATACAATGGCCTGAAGATAGACGAATGCAGCGAGTCACCTGATTCTTTGTTCTTAAGATCAATTGGTATCAACATGGATATGATGTACTCTGTACGACGCTCGTATCAAGTTGTCAACTCAAGACCACTGATAAAGACAAAACAGGGAAACGCAAGTTGATAGCCGGACAAAACAGGGAACAATGCAAAGGACGAAGGGGCCAGACCGTGGGGCCACCAACAGTGCTAGCTTCAACGGGGTTAGGGTGGTCGCTTAATGCTGATGAGTCGTGACAGGGCTGGACGGGTCTTTTTGATAGCAGAGGCAGTAAGGGTTGAAATTAATATAGAAGTTCGTTCCTCGATTCTTCGCGAATTTGACGAGAATCGAATAAAAAGTAGACGAAGTCTTCTTCATAGAGTTCGCGATATGCTTGTCGGTCCGATGATCAACGGAGCATATTTTCCGTTAAACTATTTCTTTCTCTGTATCACTGTACGTATATAAATACAGCGCCTACCACAGTAACACCTTACGACAGCAAGAAGCATGCAGTCGATCAGACGAACAATGACCGATCTACGCATTCTGATTGGTCCCGTCTCGCTTTGGCATGTGCCCCATCCGTTACACTAGCCATATTCATACTAGTCTGTATCGTAAGGCCATACATACGAACAATACGACTCTATCACATCTCACCACCCACCACGGACGATAAATCTCAATATCGACGCCGGTATATTTTACAAGAAAAATAATCACTCAGGCACAGACTTGGCATTATCAATGTCTCAAGCCATCGAATCTCGACGGCATCCGTGCTTAACATTTAAGCGAGATCGGCCACACGGAGGACATACTAGAAGGTCAAAATTCAACGGTTGTGGTTGCGAAGCACTGACCATTATGTATCCGTGCTCCTGTTGGGTAGAGTCAAAGCTTCTCGCCTCAGCCCATATAGATCATATAAAATTTTTTTTTTCCTGGACGGAGGAAGCAAGGAGATACACCGGCGACAGAATGGATTGGATGGGGAGGAGAATTAAGGTTATCATTCCCTTCCGGGTGGCCAGGTGAGAAAGTTGACTCCCGAAGGCGGGAGTATCATGCCACTCTCGGCGGATAGTCCCCAAGTCCACTAAGAGTACGGAGTAGAAAATATGGAGAGGGGATCCATGGGTTAGTGCGGATAGGGCGATACCATGGGCGATAGGATTTGATCGGGCAGGTTCTATTTTTCTTACTGTTTGCGGTATATCAAAGAGAAAATTTTTATCATGATCTAGATTTGTGTCTTTGATGTTGATCGAGCGTATATCAAAGGTAATCGTTCACCGGCAAACAGATTGGATTTAGACGAGGCGATCTTTGACTTTTTGGTGTTTGCTTTGTCTTTGCTTTTGCAGGATGCATGGATGGCACTGGGCAGTCTTTACGGAGCAAGTACATCGGACAAAGATATACACAGCCACTAGTGTCGTTTGCTGGCTCGTGCTAGGTGTATATGGAAGGTTATTATAATAATGAATTGTCCATTCGCGATACGTGCGAATATTGTTGTCGAGAACATCGCATCTCCATTGTCTGGGTTGTACGAACTACGGAGCATTTGCTAGTAGTACAAAAGAAGAGACGGGATTACTCAAATCGTCCTGCCGCTAGGACAATCGATTCATGCACCTCATAACTCATGCAGCGCCAAAATCTTGCGAATAGTGGCAGGTGACAAGCACATACATAGCTCTAATGCAAACACAGCCCTATGTGACTACGGATAGAGCATATGTACATAGGTCCCTACGAACCTTAGCTCCGGAGTGTTCAGAGCCGTGTCTGATACCACCCGAGAGGCAGCATGCACAAGTCCTTGATTTAATCAGACGAAAACTCTTCTCGGACGTCTCCCCCTTGATGTACAAAAAAAAATCTGTAGAGTACAGACTAGACGGTCTGATTGGCCGCATCTCGGAAGATTGTTACCTAGCCGCATTTCTCTAGACGCCCCAAGCCCTCCTATGTATCTCCGCGGTGGGTACCATCTACTATGGTATTTTATCGGAGTATTACCTGATACATGAGTAATACACGTGTACTCTATAGTAATCCCAGCAATTTCTTTATCGCATCAGAAAAAAGAAAAGAGCGAGAGGGAAAAAAAAATGACGCTATTCAGAGTTTTATTAATATATGTAATATAAATGTTAATTATCCTGTCTCTTTCTGAAACATAATATCCCTTCGTATTCGGCATTAGATAGCAGTGCACATACGGAGTCCGTACTCCGTTTAGTATCTACTCAGCAGACTTAGCAGAGGATAGACAAGGCCTAGACCCAGCAAATTCGCATGTTCTACTCCCCATGACGTCATGGACATCCTCCCGCGAATTTGTGCCTTGGAAATTCGGCGCTAACTTACTTGCTCTCCTATTTCTTATGTATCTTTTATATGATTTTCTATCATGTCAAGTACCATGGGGGAGGGGTGGTAATATGCTCCGCACGACTGAATGGGGGAATATCGATGGCCAATGGACACGGGATGAACCGCTAGAACTGTAGAACACAAAGCAAGAGACTCCTGTTCGGACTATATACCCAGAAATGAACGAGACAAACGCCTCGTGTGGACTTTCCAGGATACTGGAGTATCGAATGGAGAAGTGAAGATCTGAATAGCATCCCCAACCTGCCCGTCAGGTTGCGACTTTGGCTTCATTTTTGGGGGCGCCCCACCACCAACATCCAAGTCAGAGCTTTTCGTCGTGGAGATTGCTGGAGTACATGGCTAGAAGTCCCATCACTGCGTCATCGTGCTGGTGAGGTACATGGACGTCATGTACTCCAGGTCCGCAGTGGAAAGACACTAAATTAGTCGTTCGTTGTTCGTTGTTCGTTAGTCCAGCTCCTACCTAAGGTCCCCAGCTGCCGTGCTGCGTAGTGCGTCTCGAGACTACGTAGGCATAGGCACGTCGGCAAACAAATTCCAAGTTCCAAGTTTCTCGACGCTGATAGCGTCATTGTTGGTTTTTTTGTCGTCGACACGGGAAGTGATTCGGCGCGAATAATGAAGAACGAAAAAGAAAAGAGAAAAAAAATATTTTCGTCGATGGTGTATTATGTACATGTATACAGACTGTACATCGTACTCGCAATAGCTTCACATTCAGCACGTGTATTGCGTTATCGGCGAATACATACCAGTACACACGATAAACGTTGGGAACTAGTGGCGAATGCAGTGGGGCTCGTTTATCTGGCTGTACGTACACTTATCATATCGATTACCCACTTCCGGATAGGCTTCTGCTCAGCATGCAGGTTTCACGTTCCAGCTGCAGTCATTACCAGTCAATGATAATCGTGGTAGACAACTGCATAGTGGCGGGATGATTGTCTGTGTACACTACCTGGGTTGTGGCGTTGGTCGATATATTACGATTATTTTTGTTAACCTATTCGAATTTGCGCGGCTAAGTATCAGGACAGCAGATGGCGTGGTTATGGCTTTGCGATGGCGTTGGATGGCATGTTTCGGAGTGGGCTGGGCCGTATGTATCGATACCGATGGTACGATTAGGTAATGCTACACCATTAACACTGCAGACAGTACCACGGGAATCCTTATCAATTGATAGTCAAGACAACAGACAACAATCAAGGTGACGTTGCAAGAACGTGCAACGACTCCGTGTGTCGGTCGGTCGTCTGTGAGGTTGTGTAATATATGTACTGTCCTCGGATTACAGCAATAATACCGTACAAGGCCCGAGCTAGACTATCAAAGTTTTCCTGTGGTGGATCCCCACCATCTCAGTGGCTGCATGTCGATATTGGATGAGGCGACATCCTTGACTCATTGAGTCTGAGTCAGTGAGCAATGAGTAAAGGGATTATCAATGTGGATTCCATCCAATTGATCATATTACATATGATATTATCTTATTCTACACAAAAAGATGAAGACAGGGTAAAGCGTAATCAACCAGGGAAAAAGTCGTACAGATAGCAGTTCCAGCCAATGACATCCCGGACGCCCTCGCACGGCCCTAACCAAGGCAGATCCAAGCTCCCAGACCGTTCCATCTTCACCACCTCCCTTGTTCTGTCTGTCTATCTATGGTTTGGGTCAAAGGTCGGTCAGCCAGTGTGCTCCGGAGTCGCGAGTTGTAACCCTCCATTTGATCTGGTTCGCACTATCTCCATCGACACAGACCACGGTGGAGAGGATTTGCCGCCACTGTACCACACCTGTTGTTTGTCTAGTTGCTTCGTAGGGATTCATAATAGCCACAGCCAAAAGTATTAACTATTTCAAGGTACAAGCACAAATTAAATTACTTGACTAGACAGAAAGCAGAAACCAAAAAGCTAATCATAGACCATGCTACTATGTAGTAAAGAGATACTTATCTAGACTTAGTCAGGATTTTAGCCCGCTTACAGTGCAGGGATAAATCCACTTGGTCCGGTCTGGTCTATACATACATTATCAGCGCTCAGCGCCCACCCTTCCGGATCTCCCGTTGTATGCTATTCTAATATACTTTCTCTCTCTTCACACCTTTTCTTTCCTCTTCTCTCGTTCCTTCCTTCACTTTCCCCTGACTAACGGGGTTCGAGGGAATCGCACGGAGGATTGCAGACTTTTTGCGTTCTGTTTGAAGACTTGGTCAAAGGATGCTGGGAATCTTTGTACATGTCTGATTGACGTTTGAACAGGTGAGTGCAGTACTTTAGGTTTCCTGCTGCTTTTGCTGTATCATGCGATTGCGGGCGTGCCTTCCTCGACGAAGTTTTATCGACACCTGAGGTCCTCAGGCCATCATACCACCTGCCTTTTTTTTCTACATACCCCTCCACCTCGACATTCCAATGGATTATCTTCACTCCATTGCATCATTCGAATTCAATCAGTGCATCGCTCTTCATACAAACACTAACAACACCAGGGTGGTATACCACTCAAATAGCCACCGGCTTCGCTGTGCCAGCCGTGATATCATTGTACAGACAATGCCCTACACTTCGCCGCTTCAGATGCCACCCGCAGCGCCACTCCCTCCTCACCTTGCACAAACTCCAGTCACCGCTGCTGCGAATTCCTCTGAGTCGCTCTCCCACATGCATACTCACTCGCCTTCGTCAGAGACCTCCTCTGCCTCTTCATCGCACTCGTCACACTCGACACATGCACTATCACACTCACATCCCCAACGCCCAACGCTACCTCGTTCGTCGTTTTCGTCACAGTCATATCTTCGTCGCCACCGACGCAGTCCTTCATATAGCAAAGCATCTCTTCCGTCTGTTGGAGAAGGCAATTCGACCGACAGGACTTCATTGTAAGTCTTACGAATAAACCAGCCAAAATTTTTTTTTTCTATAAACCAGCTAACGTAGACAGGTCTATGACGGTCGACCCCCATGCTAGTCTTCGACAATCTCCTCCCCCCCGAAATAATGCCGTCATTCCCTCAGGCGCCGTGATTTCACCACCAGAGTCGGCAGGAAACTCGAGTGACGAGGAAACATCCCCAACCGACGTTCGTCATGTGGGTTTGATCGACGCCGCTATTCGGACACTGAACGCTCAGAAAAAGAATGAAGGACAGGAAGAGAAGAAAGAATTCGGCGCAATGACTAGCGTCGTGCCAGCACTCACACCTGAAGCACGAAAAATTTCTCATTCTCGCTCGTCCACAGAAGGCAGTCTGTTGATCACTGACTCGATAGAGACGTCCTCCGAAAGTGACCGTGATGAAGATGAAGAAGGACCTAAACCCCCCATGGTTCGCAAGAAATCTGGTGAACTGGTCCGTCCAGCATTACGGTCAAGACGTCGACCCTCTAGCATGCCTGGAACCCCGACTTTCTCGAAAAATGTCCACTTTGATGCGCAACTAGAACACATCCGACACTTTCTCCAGCTCGATAAGCCATTGGCGGTCAGTGCAAATACCTCTCCAGTTGAGACATACTGCGAGGAGCACGAATACCCGTTCAAAAGGCCTCAGCCAAGTGCTGAATGGGAAATTAAGTTGCCCAATTTTCCTTCCAATCCAGCCAGCCGTAAACAACAGCCCGTCCGCTTGGAACGTGTGTTTCTCTCCCCTGATCACAAAAATCTGGTGGGCGTGGTATCTGTCGCCAATCTGGCGTTCCACAAGCACGTTGTGGCTCGTTTTACTGTTGATTATTGGAAGACGGTTTCCGAAGTCACGGCGGAGTATAACCACGATATTCGCAAGAAGCAGGCCCACGACGGGTTCGATCGGTTTGATTTCAATATCAAACTTTCTGATATCACTGATTTGGGATCAAAGACTCTTCAAGTCTGCATTCGCTATACAGTAGCAGGGCAGGAGTACTGGGACAACAACGACCGCATGAACTATCAAATTCAGTTTGTCAAGTCTGAAAAGACCCAGCCCGCCCAGGAACAAACGCCGACTCGCGACCGTGCTCGAGCTTTGCCTCGCAGCAGACACAATCCGTCTACTGCAGCCCGGCCTCGTTCGATGCCACCTGCAAGTTTCGACGACTTTGGTCCATCGTTTGATGGAAGCGATCGACATGATGATAGTCTTGGATTCAGATTGACCACACTGGATTCGCACGATTTATTCGAAGCACCCAAACCGAGAGAGAAGCCGGGTCGTCAGGCCTTTGGCAATCGATATGACTTTGGACTATCGCTGTCGGCCGCACGAAGCAGCGGTGCGACCGAGGACCGCACTACGTTGTCAGCTAAAGCAAAGTCCCTGTCTTCTCGAGGCGAGAGCCTGACCACTGCGCATGCTCACCCGAGGGATGCTTTCCAGTCGTCTGCCAATGGCAAGCCTCATCTGGAGTCGCCTACCTACAAGGAGTTGGTAGACAAGTACTGTTTCGTAAGTTATTCCATTGATGATCCTCCTTGATCGACTTCCTAACGAGTATAGTTCGGTTCGCCCAAAGTGGAAGGCAGTGTAAACTCGAGCAAAAGTACTTCAGGCAGTGTATCGCCGGATGCCATGCCTCGTGTTGACTCTGGGGTTGCCATGAACCTGGCAACTGAAAAAGAATCTTCAAAAAACGGAATAAGCTCGTTTAATGGATCGCCCATTATCTTCGATCCGATGTACCGTGGACACATTTCTCGGCCGGGATTTGAATCGCAGCCTGCTGCTATTCTCGGTTGATCTCATGTCCTTGCCCTATCAATCGTCACCACTATAAAACGACACCTCGCACAATCTAGCTCAGATTGTGGAATCTTTCAACATACACCTAATATCCCGATTTGATACCTATGAGCATATCTCGAACGTCTTCCGTCTTCTCTTCATCTGTTATCAAATATCTTTATCGTCTAATGCATTTTAAATGTGTCACTATCGTGGGTCTGATTTCTGGCGTTGACTTGTCTCGAGTCTCTCGACAAGTATGTTGCATGTTTCGTTCATGGAGTTTGGGAAAAGTGTCGATTATCGAACATTGAAATTGTGTGGTTTTTTGTTTTTTGTCTGTCTGTTCAATCATCTCTACTTTTCTGAGTTGAGGCGTTTGTTATATATATTGTTATCGTTTTCATGAGTCGGATGACTGGTGTTGTTGTTGTTGTCGATGAGAGATGCGAGATGAGATTATGAGATGAGTTATGTTATACATATCGATATGCATATATCATTTATCGAGCGCGAGCAGTGTTCAGTAATGTAGATTGTAGATAGTAGATGAGTAGATGAGAAGAATATATACAGTAGAATGCAAATGTTCAATGTTGACTCACACAGTACCTGAGCTGGTCCCGACTACTGCAGGTGTTTAGGCCCGATGAGCTGTCCAGAGGGGCGCCAGCGAATATAGGAGCTAGTGGTAGCCACTTTGGCCGATTATTTCGAATAAACGGTGAACGAATTGAAGATTTTAATCTACCTATCAGACGCAAAACACGGTAGCTCCTCTATTCATACTTCGTATTCATAAACATGCAAGGAAATAAGATCGATCAACCCTCACTTCGCGATAGCGGCACGTGACTTCTAGAATGGGTCTAGCCTACCCGCGCTCAACAGCATTGATCTCTGCAATGTGATTGGCGCATCCAATCCGCAAAACAGTCGATCGGAAAGCAGCACCTCATAAGACACATTCAATCCGCCAATCACGCGTCCAAAAACACATTCTTTCTTCTATCTGCTGCGTGGACAGAAGGGCTTAGTCACCTGCCGTGCCCAGGTATGCTGATTTCTCGTTCTACATACTAAACTCTGGCCCGACGGGTGGTGTGTATTTAAGTACTTAATTCCCCCGTTCCCCCGCCCTTTTCTTCTTTTTCTTCCTTCTTTTTACCTCCGCGCGTCGATTTTCATCAACCACAACTGATAGATTTCATCAGTTTGATCGATTTTCATCACTTTTTCATCGATTTTTTATCGGTTTTCGATTTTCTATCACTTTATTCATCATGACTGGACGTAAGTATTCATTTTTTCGATGTTTATTTGTACCTGTTTTTGGATCTTGTCGTGTCGTGTTGTCGTGATCTGCTCTGGTGATGTTGAGGTGTGGTGATGCGTAGGCGTTACGTAAGCGACTACGTTCCTTCACCACTGCACCAGCATACAACATGACAAGACATGATAGTATACTATTATACTATATCATCCTATGCTCTTGATATTTTATGATGTGCTAACAGCTGTATAGGCGGCAAAGGCGGAAAAGGCCTCGGCAAGGGCGGCGCAAAGCGTCACCGCAAGATTCTCCGCGACAACATCCAGGGTATCACCAAGCCCGCTATTCGTCGTCTTGCGCGTCGTGGTGGTGTCAAGCGTATTTCTGCCAGTACGTCCTTCCCCCTTTACCTTCGTTATCTACTTGTCTGCTGGATGGATGGATGCTAACGGATGGTGATGCAGTGATCTACGAAGAAACCCGCGGCGTCCTCAAATCATTCCTTGAATCCGTCATCCGTGACGCCGTCACTTACACCGAGCACGCCAAGAGGAAGACTGTGACTTCGTTGGATGTCGTCTATGCGCTCAAGCGACAGGGTCGTACCCTCTACGGATTCGGTGGTTAAACTTCTCATCTGCCGATCTATGTGTCATGTCTTGTTTTATTCGGATGGGGAATGGGTTTCTGCTTTTTGATTTTATCTGAGTTTGGGTTTGGTTTGGTTCGGGATGGGATGGTTTAGTTTGTTAACTACTGCTTACAATCAACAATAAAGGCTTTGTGCTGATTTCGATCACTGTAGAAGGATTTGTAGTGTTGATGGTCATTAGTATTATTATCATTATCCAAAACTAGTAACATGAGTATAACAAATGAAATGTCTATCCCAAACTCCGATTCCGTCTGATTTTTATCCGTGTATGATGGTTGAAAGGTGGATGATGAAGGTGAATGCAGTATCGAGTCTTCGCGAGGTGGTATATTGAATGAATGAATTGATCGAAAGTCAAAGTCGATAATGATTGAATGAATGTGTAGTCGTCGTATCTCGTTAATCTTTTTTTATGTCGTTTTCATTTTCAAAAGGTTGACGTTTTCTTTCAGGCGATTCCCGACATGCCTGTCAGAAACCGCCTGACCCAAATGATGTATCCATCCATCCAGAACAATGGAAGAATAGCTCATTTCAGCGACAAGACGGTGCCCGCAGCCCGGAAGAAACTGAGTCGCTTCTTCTGTGCATCCGTCAGCGAAGACGTGGACTTGCCGGACGATGTAGAAGCGCTACGTTTCGCATCGACGGAAGGACGAGCAGATGAGACTGCGCTTGTGCTCGTGCTTGTCGCGGATTTCTTGGATGCGGCGTATGCCATGGCGAGTTGGAGTTGGGGATCGGAGCCGTCGAATTCGCGGCGGGTTATTTTGGGGGCGTCGAGGCCGAACATTTTGTTTGGTTTAGATGGTTTGTTTGTGGAAGAGGTTTTGAGGAAGAGGAGGATGTTTGATGGTTTGCTTTGAGGCTGTTCTTGTTGTTGTTCTTGCTTGTTTGATTGTGATGATGATGATGATGAGAATAAAAACCAAATCTAATCCAGGAATCAGTCCTCCTTATATACTTATTCTACACCTCATTGAATTCAAAGTCTATCAAAAACTTTTATACAACTCATTCCGAATCCACTCCAACTCCGACACCCCGACGATCCATATGACCTGGATCCAAAGGCCCAGAATCAGGGACTAGCTCTAGCAGATTCAATTCCTGGCCAACCGCAGCCCACAAACGAGGCGTGTGAGGCTTTTCTTGTGGACGGAGTCCATATGAAGTATAGACTCTATAGAGTAAGGCAGGGCAAAGAGCTACTCCGAAAGACATCGGATTAGAGTGGGGACTTAGTCCGAGGATGACTCTTTTATTCCGAGGGTCCACTTTTTACCGTGCTCAGCCCTATAGAGGGATGAACTATTGCACGGATCAGGATAACTACATAGGACATTTAAGTTACTGCTACGGAATAGAGAGCCTGGAATAAGAACTCCGTGCTCTGTAAGCGCTGCTTGGTCATGAACATGGCTGTGCATCGTGAGTCAACCTTATTGCAGACCGACGTCATTTGCAAGGCTTGTCTTTGCAATTGAGCTATTATTAAGCAGACTTAGTTTGTGTATGAGTCATTTATAGGCAGAAATCGACTTTTGTATTCTTCACCTCGATGTACGTAAGCTATAGAATACACTCGACGAGTCTATGTACTTGTAGATTAAGGGCAGAAGTAAAACAATCGCACGCATATTCTCGGCCCAAAAACATGATCTCCATATTGTCAGACATTCCCCGTACCCATCGCCTCCAAGAAAAATGGATCTTTGCCATCCCCGTGTTACATGTATTACATATAACTTGCTGAAAAAATTTTCAGGTACAGAAGATCAGGGGAGATGAGGTTTTTATAACATAAGAAAAACGACGTAGACTCCACTCTTGGGATGGATGGCGGGTTAGGGCCTGCCGCGGACAACCCTAATAGATCTAGACCCAGTCCTTGGAGGTTGCGGCATGCCGGGAGGGTTCTGGCTCGGAGTAGGGTTATTAGCGGCATGTTTTAGGGTTATGATTTGAGTCAAAACTGGAATATTTAGATGTAGTAGTGTAAGCAGATTCAAGTTCTATCTATAAGACTCAGTAATCTTTAGGCAAAGTCCTGTTCCAGTGTGGTTGTGCAAAGGACCACCATGACTATCAAACGGGTCGTTTGACATTTGATCTTGAACAAAAATAGACTTTGGTTTTGCCTACTTGTTCCTGACGTATGTAAAATTGAAATTAGAAACTCATTATTCATTCCGTCTTATTATATACAGGTAAGCCTGCCTCCAACCGCGAGGGATTATTGACCCTCGGCCGCATATGCATCATCCTGATTCTGCAGCCGATCCATGCCAGAGCAGAGTAGACCATTTGCAGATTGAATGAAATCACAAGAGAGATCAGCGTAAACGGAACCAGGACAGTCAGATACAAACGCCACGATCCGACGAGTTGCATAAAGCTCATGCTAAAAAGGGCCTGGAAGTAGCATCTGAAATTAGTGCTGAGGAAGCGTCTTCGGCATGTCAAACTTACAGTTACGAGGCCCAAGGGGAGATAAACCTGTATTCTTTTTTTTAGTGAACAGATCTCGCTGTTAGATTGCAAATAGCTTACCACTGTCACTTTGGTCAACAATCCGATATCTGCCGCTTGAGTATTTGATATCCTGGTTTCCATGAGAGATGAAGTATTAAGGATCTCATTGACGTTCTTAGTCATATTTAAATACCAAAAATCAAAATGGGAAAGTTCGACTCACCATACTTCTCCGACTCTCAAACGCGGCAATGCGCTGTCCAAGCAAAGTATGAAAATACCGCAGCTCAGAAACGTCTCTATCAAGGCGCTGCAGATAGCTGGGTACCTTGTACGAGTAATTGGCTTCACCCTTACCGGGCAGAAACATAGGTAGGTGGATTTGGCTGAACACTTGCCATGATTCGATCGTTTTTATTAATGTGTTTGTGAAAAGCTGCAGTACTTGGATTGCCCAGGTGTAGTCATTGATGCGTGAGATGTCTGAATTGTGTCCGGCGAGGGACTCTGCTGAGGGTTTGACAAAGGTGTCATTTTCCTGCGCTTGGGTTAGCATGGGGGCTCTCGAGACAATGGATATTCAACTGACTAGATCCTTCAATCGCTGATCTAGCGTTTCCACCAAATTCTGCCACTCTAAAGTCGCCTGACCCATCCGTCTACAGAACACCAACAAAAAATACTCCCGCGGGTTCCAAATGGGCATTTGATAGGACGCATAGTTTCCAGACGGCGCATCTCTCATGTTAGTAACGCACTGCTCAAGTTCAGCCGGATGGCGCGTCTCTTCAAAATGACCCTCGACAAGACAGTAGAGCGTCCATACCCACTCATCTATCCCGACTAATAGGACTGAGACCTGCGCTTCGTGGAAGAATTCTTTCTGGCCGGGCTCGCAGTTGCGGGTGAAACTGTCCGCGAATACTCCGGATCGTCGGCCTACGATGTTGCTGTGGAGTTTTTCCGAGGTGCTGAACGATTTGCGTAACGCAAAATAGGGGATGTGGAACTCTAGTGCGTATGGGCTTGCTGGTTGGATGGGGTAATCCTTTATACTTTTAGATCAACGTCATTTTTGCCGAAAGAAATCTCGACATACCATCAATACTCCAAAATATACCCGATTTGTCATATAGCGGGAGAGGAAATTACGCAGGAAAACTGAATACCGGCTGGAGACTGCTAGAATAAGACCGGCTGCACATGAAGGTGTCAGGTCTTGAATGTAGCTATCCATGCTGTCAGACGTATTTGAGGCATTGAAGGTGACCAGACATACATGCTTCGTCTTTCCGGAGAGGACCTTCCAAGATGTTCTCGCTTGGCTCATGTTAACTAAGAGGCTCAAATAGATCATTCGGGCAAATGGAAGCATACCGTCTGAACGAGTTTCTCATAGCACTCCCTGGAACTCAGCATAGCAGTACACTCAGCCGTGCCTCTAGGCGGATACTGCTCATATTCCTGCCACTGCCTCGCCATAGACGAGTGATCATCCATCCTCTCGTCAAGGAGCACAATTCTCGCCACATCCTGCACATTCAAACACGTCAACACATCCTGGCCGAATATACTAGTATCCGCAAAAGCCAGAAAATCGCGTAGGCTCTGGTAACTATACGATTTGGGTAGTAGGCCGTGAGTCTGCTGATTGAAGAATTGATCGATTCTGTTGCGAGCGGTTTCTGTGAGGTTGGGTCTGAAGGGTTTTTTGTCTTCCAGGCGATAAAGATCGAGGTTGCGTCTGGTGAACTTGAGGTCCCAGCGGGCCTGGGATGCGGCATACACTTGGTCATGGCGGCCTGCTAGGAAGGAACCCATCGTATTATGATATTCGAGTGTTTCTATCTATTTCTCCTAAAATATAAATTCTGACTCTGGCAAAGTAGCTGAATGAAATAATCAACAGACTCGGCTCATTGTCGTCAACGTTCTTACAAGGCTGTTTTGCCAGCCTTGCCCTAAGCGCCGTGCTCTAGGTAGGCGCGCCTTGTATGCAGCCTCATGGCAGACCCTCAACGAATCACGAGCACCACCACATATAACAGCCTGGTATCTACCAGATTCGCCCACAAGTGGCTCTCTAGAGGAACCTCATTTTCAGAAATGTAGCAGAGACAAAGTTGACATCTGAGATAACCTTGGAAATGATGGCGCTTCGCCACATTGCTTGGCCTGTCGTCGATATGTATTGGCTGCGGCTCACCAGAACTAGCAACCTACAGGTATTTTGTTTCTGTATACAGATATTCTGACTTTAAGCTTGACACACCACGAAAATGCGTTTGCATCCCCCTTCCCAAGAATAGGAAATCGCTCTAAAACTGTAGGTATGGAATATATCACAACGTTTAGGGTTGACAATCTAACCCTAACCCTTTTATTCGGGAAGTGGGTCTCCTTTCGGAGTTCTAGGGTTCTAGGGTTCTCTTCGGTATCGGATACCGTCGGAGTAAAAATTTTACTTAACCTCAAACCCTACTCATAGTACACATGCATCGTAGTAGACTTTATGTAAATAGCTACGGAATTACGTATTTGATTCAATATAGCTGCCCACGTTTCCCTCGGAAAAAGGAGTAGATGGATCTAGAATGTGGGTTCATATATAGCACTACGTTATGAATGGCCTGACTTTCGGAGTGGCAGTAGAACGTTCAATCTAATAACTCATTCGACAACGCCATGTCTTTCAACAAGTCTATGTATAAGAAGAAACTATTACTAAGTCGCGGCGTCAGGAGACTCCGAGCGTAAAAAAAAAGTATAGATGTACATGCATATCCATGACAGCGTAGTAAGAGCACAAACGACAAAAAATAAAAAATAAAAGACAAGATGCTAAGAATCATGAAGACGCGCCGGTCTATGCAGGGGCAAAAAAGATATACAAACGGAGAAACGAAGAGGAACACAAATATAAACACAAAAAGCTGAATTCTATCAGGGCTTCTTCTTGATATGATGTTTGCCCGGATCCTTCTCTGATACTCCGCTATTACCACCGCCGCTCTTGGTGTTGCTATTAAGATGATAATCGTCTGTTTCTAGTATTCGAATGAAGCGTTGTACTGAAAAGCCGCCCGATGCGAGGTATATGATTACAAGCCATGCTGAGAATAAATTGGCCACGTGGTGAAGGAGATACGCGTATGAGACGCCGTAGAGAGCCGAGTAGCCGGCGAGGCAGAAGAGGAGGATGTATGTAATGTGTTTGGCTCTGTTTTTCTTAGTACGCTTGCTGACAAAGTGCTAGGGAGACATACCGTGAGAAGATTCGCGGAATCATCAGTCCGCTGGTCATGGTCTCAACGAGGATTAGGAATGGCATGATGGATAGGACGTTGTGGTGGGAGGAAAATGGTGTCAACCAGTGTACAGCCAGGTTGTGTACCCAGACGACTAGGACAAGAATGTTGATTGGGAGAACCCAGAGCATGAGTGTGAAGATCGAGTGGGCATAGTTGAAGAAACTCGCGCTTTTGGCCAGTCGCTGCTATATCAGTCAGTTAGAAGTCACAAAGATCGAGTCCATGGGATAAGTACCGTCTCTCGCACATGCCACAGTGCCCGTACACACGTCGCTATTTGCACCATGCATGCAACCATGTACGCGAATTGATAGGGGATCACAGTTGCGACAAGAACTAGCAGGATGCTGGCATTGATTATCCTTCGGCGCGGACTTGGATGGGAGAAAATCGGTCCGTTCCTACACAAGTTAGCTTGAAAATCATAATAGACTTCATGACTACGAACCGGTCTTCACGTCGAATATAGCCAGTCTTTATCCGCAGCATCCCATAAAGAGACGACAACAAACTCAAAATCAACAACGATGCATAGTTGATCAAAACACATGCACCAATGCTAACCAATCCAAACAGAGGCACAAGGAACCAGAAAAACGCATCCTGTGCTCCAAGAAGAAGATCATACTTGGTAAAGTCAACAGCTGTCTCTGTCGAATTCCGGCGCCAATGAAATGGGTCATCGTTCGGAGGTAGTCGTCGGCTGGAGGCAAGAGATGATGCCAACAATGATAAAATGGAAATAATGATAGGAAGTGATGAGCGTAGACAAAGATTCAGACTCTCCATGAACGTGATGAAATAGCCCGTTTCGTCATAGATCTTGAATTGTTTGCGCAAAACAAGAGCAACGACCAATAGCGGAAATGCTGCAAAAACAGTTCTATAGCGCATGACCAGCTCTCCAAAACTATGCGGAATGCTGACTTTCAAAGACAGTTCAACGCTCGATGCACAAGTCGGATCAGACCATAGGTGAAAGGAAACTCCGTAAGAAGCTTCTTCGCGTAGCGGTGGAGGCATATATGGCGCGACACCATGAAGGTTCACATCGACATCGTGGACATTGACAAAGAACTTGGATTCGTGAGGTCCCGGCATTGATTGCCGCAAAAGAGGCGTGAACAGTGGAGACGAGTCAGGGCAACCGGCACTATGTACAGAAAGCTTGTATGCGAGTAAACTCGAGTGTAATGACGGAATTTGGACTTCTGTAAGCATCGGCCTGTTGGCGGGTAGCTTCACATGAAGTCCGGCACTGAGTAACCTGCCGAGTCCAACACGGGTCGGAATAACTGCATCGGAGCTATCAGAAAACTCCGCAACCACCCATCCGTTCGTACGAGTCTGGGCTTTGTCTACTACGGCGACGAACTGGTGCTCGGACAATTCCTCCAATTCGTACTGCAGATACGAAAAAGGCTGGGCATCGCTGAATGCTTTTTGTGATGAAGATGTAGATGCGGGAAGGTGTATCCTGTCCGGAGCCGCATTCTTACATGCCAGGCGTGTGGAGCCTGACCCACCGCGCGAAAGATCCATTCTCATCGAGAAGAGAGCGGCTCCGCGTCCGGCTTGCATGGGGAAAACCGTGCAAAACAGAACCTCCAGCTTTCCATCTGGCTGGTCAAAAGGCTGGTCTGTAAGGAGGGTGAACTTCTTTCCCGGAACACCTTGTGGAGGAACGGGCATTAGATGCGCTACCGAATCTTGGTGATTTCCCAACTCGCGTAGAACAAGACGTTCGCCTTGAGGTAGGATTTTGTTGGTGTTGGACTCTAAAGTAAGAAGGTAATCGGGATCTACGTTAATCGAATTAGTAGGAACTTTAAGAAAGAGGAGAAAAATACCTACCCTGCTGTGGAAGTGTGCGCTCTGCGGTAGGCTCCATTCCAGTCAAGAACCATTTCTTGAAAATACGCATACGCTCCGCTCGAGGCTTGGTCTGAGTTGACCGACGGACATCCACCACGTCGTAAAGTGATTTGATCACGACTTTTCGGAATTGATCGCACCAGGTGATAGACAGATGGTCTGTCCCCACCCAGACATCCGGAATGCCAGATGTAAATACGGTGAATCCATGGGTCTCAGGAACAAGAGACGCGAGACTGGCATAATCAGATGGTACAACATTATCCTTCGCACCTCCTGCAATTGATATGAGGGTCACATGCCAGAGAGGGTTGTTGTTTGCCCATTCTTGCGAATATGCGCCTCGCCAATAGTCGTTAATTTGCTTGTAAGTGTGGACAATGTCGGAATCAAAGGATACAGGTGACTTGGCATGGGGAGCTGACATGGTGATAATAGTGTTGACGGAGTTCGCTTGGTAATTGGCCATGGTCAAGACTGTGCGCGCCACGATACCGCCCATTGAGTGGCCGACCAAGATGACGGAACTCGGATCCGGTAGACTGGGATCGCGATGTGAGCGATTGGGGTCATGGTATAGAGAGAGAATATACGCAAGAGCCTCGTTGACGTATTCCGCTTGATCCAGAATGGTCTGACCGTGAAAGGCAGCCATATCTTCATTGAAGTCGACCATAAAAAAGTCTAGGTTGCGAGTTCCTGCATCTAGACGGTCCTTATCATACGCAATAACGTCGTGAAAGTGTCGCGAGGCTTCGGCGGCTAGTGAGCGGACTTGTTTGTAGCTACCGGCGTTTCCGGGGAGGAAGAGAACAGGTGCACCGCTTAGCTAAATCCATATGTCAGTGAGAATTCCAAGCTTTGTGAAGTATAATGACTGGTAGAAAGAACGCACCCCGATGTTCTCCTGCGAGTAATGGTCGACACCCTCTTCGCGGTAAAGATAAAGATTGTACTTGCTTGCAAATCTCGTATGCTCAGCATCGAATCCGACCATTCGCAAATAAGTCGGACTCATCATGGGCACCTGACAGCCATCGGCGCCAACAGGTCGGTTCACAAAAGAGTGTGCGATGTATAGGAGGAAGAAGACACCGGCCAGTGCAGTGCATAGAGCCAGAATAGATATCGACCACGGACTGCGAAGCCTATGGTGTCGAATGCGCTGAGAGGTGTCCGGTGAAATCTCAAAAGAGAGCTGCCGGGACGCCAAGGGCATCATCGCGGCCGTTGGCTTGGGGGAAGGCGTCGGCGACGGGGAGGCATGCGAAGCTGGGGCGAGGGAGGAGTTTCGGACGGCACTCGAGTTCCGGGATCGAGGGGAAACGGCGGAATTATTATTATTATTATTATTGAGACGATGATCGGAATTGGTGAGAGCGACGGGCGTAGAAGCTATTTGCGACTGCAAGGTTTGGTCGGTATCTGAGTTTGCGGTGGTGGTTGAAGCTCCATGACCGTGATCGGTTGACAGGCGCAGAGGCGGACGAGTCGTCGAGGAATGGTCGGTCCCGTCCGAATTGTCGGACGAGCGCCTCTGCATTTGATAGATCGGCTTGTCAGTGCTCAGTTCGTAACCTCATGATCCCATTGAAGATTAGATTCAGGAGTGACTGGATACAGAGGCTGGATGGGGGGACGTCGAGTCTTGGTTGGCATCTTGGAACTCTTGGAATGCGCACTAACCCTGAATCGCAGCCAATCAGAGGCCCGCGACGCGTGGATTTTTCTGCCAAGCAACGGCAAGGCGGTCAGATGAGCTTGTCTCTTCTACAGACTATTGATGAATAACTTCATTCTATGACAATTACTGATATCTATCTTAAATACGCTTTTTTGACGTTGTGAAAGTGGTCTGATCGGATTACCTAGACATAATGAAACCACGCTTTCAACACCAGGAACAACTCCACAGCTATCCAGTATCAAAGCTTGACATTGAGCATGACAAGTCATGTTGCATGCTTTACATCGCCTATTGACGCCTTCCTGATTGCCTGTCCCAGAGATATGATATATCCACTGTGACTCCACCAGCCAGTCTCTATAATGAAACATGGCACCCATTGGTGGCGAAATATACGATATCCCTTGAATTTTCCAGAGCTCAAAAGCAAGCTAGTAGGTAATGCTGCTGAGGGTTGCCAGGCAAGTTGACAACATAAAGTCTCTAGGTTTCTACCCAGACGGTCTCTATCAGTCTTATGAAATTATCATATAGGTCGATATCCTAGCTGAATTCATTTGTCAACTGAGAATTCCCCTGACCAACGTGACCAAATGCTTCATCTAAAACTAATTGTCAAATCGAGAGCTCGAAGATGTGAATATATCATACAATCCTCTTTTCCTTAACCGATCTTAGTTATTCCACTATTGTGCAAATATTTGACCGTTCCTTGAGTATTATCAGTCTATACCCACATAGGCTTCTCCGGCGTCCATCTGAGAGTCACATCCAAGCTGTCATGATGTCCCCTTGGAGAGATTTGAAAGAACGAACTCTCCTAGACTTTGAAGTGTGCTCGTATTGCTCGGTAGGGACAAGAACGAGATATCCACGTGGAATTTGCTGAAGAACCAAGCCCTTAACTCCGCCACGAGCTGCTATCTATTCCATATGCAGCCAGGGGGTTGTTGTCCATCGCCACTTGGCCGAACGGGATCAGAACTGGATTTCCATATCTGCAGCGAATATGTATCAGAACAGCATCAGATAGTGGAACGCCTCCCTCATGCGCATCGGTAAGAGAGTTGTATACTCCTGGGCCAGTAGATGAGCCAGTGTTCGACAGGGAGGCATCGATGACCTGGATCATCTCATCCTCACTCAGGAGCTGGATACCTTTCGCAGCAACATGGCTTCGATGTCGGGATTTTCACGCAGATACCCATGGGGTCAATTGACATATGCAGTATCCAAAGCTCCATCCCAGTATTGACCCCCGACTATATTTACAAGACTACTTATATTTCTATTTCTGGTGTATTTAGTTCGTAATGCCAATCAATATCAATGGAAATTCCTTCATGGTGCGATCTCACTTACGACTGCGCTAACTGACTCAACCCACATTTCCGGCCATAATTGGAGTTGATGATATGCCGGGTTAAGACATCAATTTCCGACAATCTCTACCTTCTGGTGTACGATTTCCCCTGACATCCGTAGAAACTGATCATATTAAGGGTCATGCCATGCATAGCCATGTGAGATACCCGCCTTCCAGTCGAAATGATCACTTGTCATGCTCAATGCGAACCTTTGGTGCCGAGTAGATGTGGTAGGCGTCCAAGCATGAACAGACATAATGTTATCGCATGCGGGTCTTCAGATACAGCGCCACAAAGGTGGACCACAAATACAGATGCTTAGGAAAGGAGAAGACGGGGTTCCTTAATGCTACCAACGCATTCAGGCACTATTTGAATAACAAATGAGATTTTAATTTTGGTTAGTGTGGCCTAATGAAATTGAACGTCCAAGTAAATTTGAGCTATGACGACTAAGCCACTGAAGATCATGCACACTTGAGGGACCCTCATGAAACGTGTGGGGGGCGTACTACCAAGCAATTTATAGGCCGATTCGAAGCTATCATACTGCAAATTCCTTCGTGTGCAACTCACAGTAATCGTAGAATTCAGCAGCAAGGCCTGTCCCACCCTCTTCTGCAGTCTTCAAGCTTTCAACAATCTCCTTCTTCGGAGTCTCATGCCACCTTCCCCATGGACTAATGAACTTTTGTCCATCTCCGCTCTTCACATATGGACTAAGACCAGCCCATAGCTCAGTGTACGCTCCCATTTTTGGAGGATAAAAAAATGGTCTCATGAGTTGGCGTACGAGCCACGGTGTTCCATTCCAGCCTTTGGTCTCTAGCATACCTGGGTTTTGCACAACAGATACAATCCCATCCTTTGCGTACCGTTTGTCGAACTCGGATGCCAAAAACCAGTTGCCGGCCTTTGAAGCGCTGTAGTTGTGATTCATGTCTTTGGAGTGTTTGCCAGGCTCGAGTTCAGCGAGTGAGACGCCGCCTGGAGGACCGACTAGGTCGATGATTTTGGAAGAGGTAAACACGACACGAACACTGTCCTTGGGCGCGGTTTTTGCGGTTTTGATGAGAATTGGAAGTAGAAGTTTCGTGAGCAGGTACGGTCCAAGGCAATTTGTGCCCATATGCAGTTCATGGCCTTGGGCCGTGACACTACCAGGGGGCTGGCGACTGAGACCCGCATTGTTGAAAAGAACATCGAGGCGAGATTCTTGCGCAAGGAAGGTAGAAACAGCGCTTTTGATAGTGGATAGGTCGCCTAGATCGACTATTAGACTCTTGAGCTTGCCTGCGGGGGGTTCTGCTCCGGCTGCTGCTTGGATAGCTTCGATTTCGGCGGTGATTTTGGTGGCAGAGCGACCAGCCATGTAAACGGTGCCGCCTCCGGAGTAGAGGATTTTGACGAGCTCAAGGCCGACCCCGGCATTTCCACCCGTGACAATGAAGACTTTGCCCACTAGAGATGGGAGTTCTCTCTCGGTGAAATGAGGGCTTGGAGGATACATTTCGCTCCAGGCTCCCCCCATGGTGGCTATGACGATGATATCTTTGAAAGAACGAAAGAAGGGGAAGGCAATGTCCACAGAAAGCCGCGGTTTCGAAGTGGAGTGAAAAGAGGATTGATATCATTTGGATTGACCTGGCGAGGATAAAACAAGCTTTATATACATGTCAAGAATCTTCTATGGAAGACGATACATATGTAGTAGCCATGTAAAGTGGAGCTGACACTCTATTATAAATCAAACTAAGCAGAAACAGTGACAATTATACCAACGGCAGTGGTTACTGATATTTATATCAACTTTAAGTGGATAGTCTCGTTAGCCTGGGACAAAAATTGATTTTCCTAATCAGGGTTAGGGGCATCCTGAGTTCTATATAGAAACGCCAAGACTTTTCCCTTGGTGTTGCACTTTTGGACTAGCATAGTCTACAATCTACGGCATCCCATACCAGGTAGGTGTGACACGGGACAATACGATCATTCGTGGTTGAAGGAGTGTTCGTTGATGGAGTGGGTGCAGCCATTACCTAGGTACTGTTTGGGCGGGTTGATTTGCGGGTACAGGTATGTCTGTAGTTATATTTGTGGCCATGTTGGCAACCGGTTCAGTGGGCCGATCATGTGGACCTGTTCGTAAAAGTCTTGACACAAAGAGAAGAGAAGTAACGAGGGTGGACTTCGCAATTCTAGTGAATCTTGATTAGGAGGACTCTTTTACTGAAGTGCCTTGAGTGGGACTCTCAACCTGTCATATCTGGTTGGTATCTCGCCATATTCTGAAAAATTGGTATCGAGGGTTGGCGGACACCACCCAACTTGGCGTTGACTTTCATGGCCACATTGGACATGTACTGTGGCTGTTTGCGCTCAACATGGGCTCGCTGCAAGATCTGAGAGGGAACACCAAACCAGAAGTCCATGGACTCTTTGACTCGGTGATAGACAAAAGTATCTTTGTTGGCAATGATGAAGAGAAGGCAGTTGTGGACGCTGCTTGAGGTTATTGCCAGTAGTTGTATAAAGGCGATGAACGGCCTCAGCGGTATCTCCAGAGTTCCAGGATGGTGTGATAACTGCCTCTCTTTCTTGATAAACCCTTCGGTGCAGGTCAAGGTCCACTCCTTGCTCCTCTAATAGTGCTTGGATCTCTTCGGCGTCATCTAGGAGGTGGTTGTAGAGATACACTAGAGACTCTTGGGGGTAAGAGGAGAAAGAGTGGCGACGAGCGGTGGCGTTGTTGGTGTAAGATGCGACGGAGGCGGCGGCAGCGGTGGTGGAGGGGTGGGAGGAGGCACATTTCGCTCATGGCTCGTTTATTTGAACAGCTTCTTCTAATTTTGTTTGTGATCTTCCGTTTTTGAGAGGGGAAGAGCGGTAAGGTACGTAGTCTAAGCCAGAGATTAGCAATAGCCATGGAGCAACTGGATTGAACTCACTTGATTATGAAGCAGTCGTCATATTAAATCACAGCATATCTGGGAATGTCACAAAAGTCATATCGGATAGATGGTACAGCCAGAATGTACCTTATGTACATTCTTCACAAGGGTGCCTGATAGGCGCTTCGGAGCAATTTGGATGTATTTGACTGCGTCGCTCGTAAGGTGTAAATGCCTGTAGACCGTGGTATAGAAAGTTGAAAAAAAAAAAAAAAAAAAAAAAAAAAAAAAATGTTTTGTTGGGCAGGTGTTGGTGTTTCGGTCCAAGCAAATATCACAGCGAGGATGTACATTATTTACACC